>APFE031016968.1:0-53181 GCA_000404065.3 Pinus taeda | reverse complement strand
GGATTTCACCTATGAAGTCAAGACCCCATTGTTGAAAAGGCTGTTCAGTTGAGATAGGCTTAAGGGGCAAAGGGAGCAGTTTTCTTTTTCCTTCAAAGATTTGGCATTTGTGACATGAAACAACAAATTTTTTGACATCTGCAAATAGAGAGGTCCAATAATAACCAGCCCTTAAAATCTTGTCAGAAGCGGACTTCCAATATAGATGCCCTCCATAGTCCCCTGCATGGAACTCTTTCATGATGCTGTTGGTTTCGTTTATGGTTAAACAGTTTAGCAATATTCCTTCATAATTTTTCCAAAACAGGGCACCATCTAAAACACAAAACTTTAGAGCTTTCATCTTTAAAAATCGTTTCTTGGTTCTGGACAATCCTGGGGGAGCACACACATTTAACAATACATAGCAAATATCGACATACCATGGGGATTGTAGGAAGGTTTCACTGATATGTGGAGTCGCCAGCTCCTGTTCATTGTCCAGTTGGTTAATATCTAAGGCCTGAAAGTTTGTTTCAGACATTAGCTTGGCTAAACCTCGTCCCTTTATCAGCTTTGTGGGTTTTATCTCAATGTCATATTCAAGAATACTGGCAATCCATTTGCCCCTTTTGCCTTCTAGTCCCTCTTGAGTTAATATGTATTTTACAACAGAGTTTGGGAAATAAGCAATCATATGTGAATACAAATTATAAACTCTGAAGTCTTTGATGGCTTTGACCAGGGCATAGGCCTGTTTTTCCATGATTTGGTACTTCAAGAGTGCATCTCTTAAGGCTCAAATGAAAAATGCAATAGGCTTTTAATTTCCTTTATCATTTTTTTGTAAAAGGACAACAACTATTATGTGATCTGAAGCAAAGGAAAAGATGATAAAATCCTTGTCAAATTGTGGGCTTGTGAAAATAGGCATTTGAGTCAAGGCGGCTTTGATACTTTCAAAAGCCTGCTTGGTTTCTAGAGACCATCTTACCTTGGCATCCTTTTTTAGCATGTTGCATAACAATCTTATCAGTTCAACTAAATTTGGGATAAATCTCCTTAGGAAATTGATATTTCCAAGGAATGCTTGCAACTCTTTTATGTTTCTTGGGTATGGAATTTGAAGGATTGCTTGAATTCTTTCCGGATCGATTCTGATACCGTCTTTTGAGATGATGTGGCTAAGAAACTGACCTTCTTCAAGGCCAAACAAGGACTTCTTGGGGTTCAAGGAAATGCCATATTTCCTGCATGTCATGAAGATCTGCCTTAAGTGCTTGAGGTGCTCTTGATCAAATTTGGAGAAAGGGGTTAAGTCATCAAGATAGACAACAAGGAATTCATGGAGTTCCTTAGCAAATGCAATATCCATTTCCCTTTGAAAGATGGCACCAACGTTCTTTAGCCCGAAAGGCATTTTAACATACTTAAATGTTCCCCAGGGTGTAGTAAAGGCTGTCTTGTCTTGGTCATCTGGGTGAACAAGTATTTGATTGAAACCTGAGAATCCATCTAGTAAAGAAATCCTAGAGGAACCCACTACTCTTTGTAGGATGTGGTCCATTTTAGGCAGAGGGTAGTGGTCTTTTAAAGAGACTTGGTTTAAGTTTCTTAGGTCTACACACAGTCTGATTTCACCTGATTTTTTCCTTGTGGGAACTAGATTGGATACCCATTCAAAGAATTTGATGGGTGCTATAATACCTACTTCAAACATTCTCTTTACTTCCTTCTCATGGAGAGGAAGAAGCATAGGGTTTATTCTTCTAAGTTTCTGCTTGAATGGTTTTTGATTTGGTTTTAAGGGAATGGTATGTTGAATTACTGAGGTGTCATAGGACTTCAAGTCCTCATAACTCCAGGCAAATACATCTTAGAACTCTTTGAATAAATCCACATACTTTGGCTTTTGATTACGGGGCAGATTTTTGGACAATTTAATTATTTTGGGTTGTTCTGTGGTCCCTATGTTGTGTTCTTCTATAGCAGCATCTAAGGGCTCCATTTTTGGATTTTTGGGCACATCATTGTCATCAAACATATCTTCTAATGGAGTAAGGCCAGCAGGCAGAAAATTATTCTTCAGATCAATGAACTCAGCCTCTTCTTTGGTTGTTTCCTCTAAATGCATTCGTTTCAGTTCTTCTATGTTTGCATTGTCAAAAACAGTTGGATTGAGGATTTGTTTTGCTGTTGCAGCTGTTATATCCTGATGGTTTTCATTTGTTTGTTGTCGGGAATTGTTCACGGCCTCCATGTCAATATTTAAATTTGAAAACTCGCCCTCAAGGGTGAGGAAATTGTTAATGTGGGCATCATTTTCAAATACTTGCCAATCTCTAATATTGTTAGGGACAACGGGTCTATGTTTTATCTCAGCAGTAAAATGGTGATTTGGCTCAAAGGTAAGCTTGCATGTACTAACAAAGTGGCTAGACTGTGAGCGTGTATGTTAAGGTTTTTGGAAATCTTGGCAAGCTCGGAATCAACGAAGGTGTTAAGTATATTTGTTTCAGCAGTCCTATAGGCCCTCATCCTATTGTCATTAGTAACAAAGTTGTCCTTCATTTGCTGGATAATCAAATCGGAGTCACCTAGGATGGACACTTTTGTAGCTCCTAGAACTTTGAGCAGTTTTAGGCCTAAGAGGAGAGCTTCATACTCTGCCATGTTGTTGGTACATCTAAAGTTTAGCCTGTAGGCATGGCCTTCTGCATGATTTTCATGTGTATTGTGAATCCATACACCTGCCCCTGCTCCTAACTTGTTGACAGAACCATCAAACTCTAAATACCATGTAATTTCTTGTTGTTGATTTGTACCAAGAGTTTCGGTTATTTTAGGATTGGGCAGATGTAGAACTTCAGTTTGAGGAGGTTCTTCTTGTTTACTGGCTGCCTTGACTGTTGTGACTATTCCATGGGCATGGGCAACCGATTCTTCATTTATGCATGTCTCTAGCTCTGAAGCTAGGGGCTTCTCATGGGTTGGAGGGTCTTTGTCCTCATTAAGAAGAATAAATGAATCCATATCAGAGTGGATTAAGTAAATTGGAAAATTTTGGGGCATCTCCTCACTACTCACCACATACTTCATCAGTGTTTCTATATACAGTCTCTTTGGTTTCCCAAAGACAGATATGGTGGCATAAGAGAGGTCGAGTTGAAGGGATCCTTGGAGTTTTGCTCCCCATGATCTTGATAGGAGAATACCATATTTTGTTGGAATGTCAGCGACTACTACGTCCATTAGGATTGTCTTGTTGGGAAATTGGACTAAAGACACACAAAGGTCTTTGATTAAGCCTAAGCATTTGACTTGACTTGAGGCAAAGGAGTATAGATCCTTCTAGGGTCTTGTGACATCAAGGTTTAGCTTTTCCATTACAGCTTTGGGCATAATATTGTGTGAGGCACCTGAGTCAAACATAGCACTGTGCAAGATTTTGTCATGGATGTGCAGAATGACATAAAAAGGTGGAACAGTTCCATATGTTGTTTTTCCATTAACTTCTGGACCAAACAGCAGCTCAGGGGTATCATCTATAACATTTACATCATCCCTGACCTCTGGTAGTTGAAGTGATCTCTGAATTTGTTGCCTATATACATCATGTTTGGCAAGTTCTGAGAGGGGGATGGATATTTTGAGTTTTCCAATCTCAGCTTCTAAACTGAATGGCTTTTCTGATGGATTCTTAACATTAATAGTAGTAGATTTCTCCTTTTCCAGAATACTCTCTGTGTTTTCTTTTGGATTGTCTATGCTATGGTGAATGACAGTTTGTGGTATTTCTGTCTTGGGAAGATTTTTTGGAACGTTGTTCAAATTTTCTTCTAAGGAAGAAGGAGGTAGAGGCTGCTCAGTATGAGGTTGTATGTCTGATATGTCCTTTATAGTTACCTGATGCAGGTTTGGGATAGCAATATTAACTGGTTCTGTTATGACAACCCTGCCTTTAATCTTATTAGGCTGTTTGCTGTCCTTTCTTTTGCTAGGTGCAGGGGCATCAATGGTTCTTGTTCTCAGCTTATATTGTTTGTGAACCTCATATACAGTAGAATCATAACCTTGTTTAAAATCAAAAGACTCTCCTGTCTTGGTCTGAAATTGTTTTATATCAGGGTAGTCTTGGTTTTCTTGAGTGAGAAAGATTGGCTGCTCATTTTTCGAGTCTATCAAGTTTATGTGATTTTCTTCTGTGGGCTCACTGGATGTGGATGCCTCTACGTAGTTTTCTTGGAAAGGAGGTATAATATCATGGTCGAGATTAGCTCTTCCAGCATTTGTGGTTTGATTTTTCCTGAAGTTTGGGTTCCTTATGGTGTTGGGCTGTTGCCCTTCCCATGGTGATTTCCTCTCGACACTCTCTACTCTTTCTCCCAGCCTATGCATGCCATTGATAATAGCATCCAACTTCTAGTCTAAGGCTGAGGGTTCTTCGTTAAAGGTAGTTCTTCTCTCGGTTCTAGCTCTGTTTCTTTTGGTGATTAGGTTTGCCTCCACACTAACAGCAACATTTTGCATCTCTGCAAGGCTTTGAGGGGCTCTTTCCCTTAGCTGATAAGCCATTTCAACATCAAAATCATCAGGGAATTTGTATAAAGCAAGATCAGGTGGAGGTCTTAAGTTTTGTGGTATTGCATTGTAGACATTATTGAACCTTGCACAATAATCCAAAACAGTTTCCTGAGGGCCTCTTTTGATAGTGTCATATTTAGATAATATGTGCAAGGGGTCTTTCTTTTTCTCCCACCTATTGATAAAGGACTGATATAAGGCTTCTGGGTCTCCTATGGAATTGGCTGGGAGTGCTATAAACCAGGTCCTGACATCACTAGTCAAACTTTGGACAAAAATCTTTATTCTTACACTGTCATCAGCAATCTCATAACTCTCAAAGTAATCTTGCATTTTCTTTGTATGTTGTAGGGCTGTGCAGGAATTTGTGCCATCAAAATAGGTAGTTTTAGTCTGGTAATCCTGTGGCATAGCCCCAGGATTTGCAGGCAGCTGTAATGGTGCATATCTATTAGCCATATTAACGGGGATAAGTGGAACAACTGGGATAAGTGCAACAACTGGGGCAACTGGGATACTTGGAGTAGTAGTGATGGTATTCGCAGTGGATGGAGGTGTGGAAACAATGTTTGGGGAAGTAGATGATGAACACGGGGAAGTAGGGTTTGAACAGAACAGAACTTTAATAGGGGTTGCTAAATGGCTACGCTGAACTGTTTCAGGACTGGAAGCAGTCAAACCTTCTTGCTGCTCTTGTTTTCGAAGGATCTTAGGAATTATATTGGGGTTATCAAAAACAGCTGGGGGATTTGGATCTGGATTTGATCATGTGTAACGTGAATGCTTCTTGGGAGCCAGCTTCTAGCTTGTTTTTTGGGAATTTTTCTAAGAATACAGGTCAACCGAAACTTTTAAAGGTCGGTTTCTTCCTCTGCGGAGCTTCGGACTGGTTTTGTGAGATTATCTGAGGAAGTTCCCCAGTGGAGTCGCCATTATGTTATCACTCAGGTTGTCCCTAATCTCCTGAAGGGATACGACCGAGGTAACCACAAACCAATCTTTGGATTATAGGTTCTAGCCCACCTGTAATCAGAGAGGGCTCTCTCTTGATGATTTAACTTTGTTGATTATGATTTTAGGCTAGCTATTGGGTTCAGTGGGTTTTGTTTAGGTTTGGATGGTGTTTAAATAGAAGGAAGATGCATTCGAGCAGAGAGGCAGACATAGAATGATAAGTTTCAAACCATTGGGCATGGAGTCAAGGAGTAGGACCGCAGTTAGGCTTTCTTGATCATAAGAGGACTATGGAGCAGGGTAGTTGCGCATGAAACAACCTTCAAGCTAAAGAGATGGAGTGAAGTGTAAGGAATGAGAGGCAATTAAGAATCTCTCAATCAGCTTAACAGAGGGAAAGAGGATGAGCTCTATCTAGGGGCAGTTAAGAATCCCTGGATAATTGTCACACATGGTGAATTAGGGCAAATATGAGCCAGGTGGAATTCATATTTATACCTAAAACAGATGAAAACATAAAGAAACAACAGAAATTGAGCATATGGTGCAATTAAACAAGTTCTAAGCTATTCTTTCTTTCTGCTGCTTAGATAATGATATATGAATGGAAGAACAGAGGTAAGAAGAACTTATTGAGTCATGTACCAGCACAAGAATTCCACAGTCACTCTTCAACCATTAAACACAGTACACAATTCATTCTCCGAGCTCTTAAGCAGTCTTTGATTATAGAAATTATCAAATATACAGTGCGAGTCTCTGCTCAAGCAAAACATCAAACCAACAAAGACCAACCCTCATTACATTGTTCAGGGTCCTCTTTATAGGTAAAATATCCAAAGTATTTATTACAGCTGACGTAAACAGGTCTGCGGGAAAGCTTTTAAACCTAAAATTGTGCTGGAACTAAACGCAAGTAAATATCCTTTGGGCCGCGTCAGAGGCAGCTGGATCAAAATGAATTAATATGGTGTCTTTGGTGACCTGGTACAGTGGTTCTATGATAACTGTGCTTTGAGGTTTGGTCCACTGATCTTGTGTGAGTTTTAATGTGCAGTCATTTGTGATGATGAGCTTTAAATGGTTCCTTAACTGCTTCATGACTTTCAAGGTTTTCTTTTAATGTTTCATTCACCTCAAGCCCTGAGAAGATCTTCATTGATACACCTCGCCGCAACACTGATACTCTTTGACATGGATTTTGGCTTCACATCTGCTTTGATAGTCTTCAATGCCTGAACTGGGTCTCTCTCTTTCTTCTGATACGCTAAAATTTGCAAAATCGGGCCTTTTCTGCCCTTTTCGGCGCAAAAATGGCTGAGGAATCAAAAGATTCCCTAAATATTCCCCAATATGGCCTATTTCCCGTAGCGATGCGCGATTAGCACTAAGCGCTAATCGCGCATCGAAAACTGCCTCATAATTTGAATCCGGGCCTCCTAAGATGCATTTTCGCGCTTGCGAGCCTTTCTTCAGCGGCTGACGTCAGCATGACGTCAGCGGTACGGTGGATGACGTCAGCATGACGTCAACAGTGGGGTCCTCTGGTACGGTGATGACATCAGCATGATGACGTTAGCAGGGTGACGTGGCAGTATGGCGGGTGATGTCGTGGCAGTATGGTGGCAGGTCGACGCAGGCAGGAAGGGGTGAGATGGCGGCAACTTGGCAGGCGACGTAGCGCTCATGTCACGTAACGGGAGAGTTGTTTCTGGTTTGTGTCGGACTACCTTTGGTACGGGAGCGATATATGTCAGGGGCGGCCCGATGCAATGAACAACCGACAGCTGTCCCGGTGTACAACAGGTAAACCGTCGTCCATCGGGTGCTATCGCACCATTACGTAAGGGCGCCCGATATGCATCAGGGCCGTCGGATCTGGGAGAGGCGATCCCATGGTGGATGGGAGGAGAAGATGCACGGGTGTTAATCAAATTGTGCGCGCGATAAACTTTAATTATTCACGGCTTCGGGTGGGTTTTGAACTTTAGAAATTGGTGCCCTTTGGCGGGGGACTGTGGTTATTTATTAATCAAACATCAATAAAATCCAAAATACAATGTGCGCGGGGTGTGGAGAAAAGGTTTAGCAGGGTTATTTACTTAACCAGATGTTAAATAAATCCCGAGAGTGGAGACACGGAAGGCTAATACTAGATCCCAGATGAATCTAACATTTCCCGACTTTTATTTATTTGGCTATAGTTGCCATGGGGGGAATATTTAATATTTTTGGGGTTTTATATAGCTTTTTTGCATAATAGGGGATAGGGAAATGATTTCGGGAGCTAATAAATAGAATTAGAAGTTAATATGAAGTTGTGAGGTGAAGTGTAGGGGAGGGGCTAAGTTTGTGAACTGAAACTTAGACATAGGAAGTGAATGGACTATGGAGAAAAGACTTTTACACAAGAAATGTGGCTATTTCTTACTAATCCAACTCATATGTCAACTTGGTTGGAACAAGAGTGGAGTGAAGATAGACTCTTGGGCAGATCCCAGGGTCCTTGAGGGGATGTTACTGAATGATTTGGGAAATAAGAAGAAGGGGGAGTTAGACATGCCTCGCTTGAAGTCCTTCAAATGGGAACTGCCTGATAACTGTGATTTGGATAAATATAACACTTGAAAATGTGGAATCGATCACAAATCAACATTCTGCAACCTCCAAATTACCTACCCAGCCTACTTTCCTAGAATTTTTTCTTCTTCTTGGTTTGGGTGCATTTGGACTTGCAGACCCAGCTTTTCAACTTTTTCTTTTTCTGTCTTCCTATCTACATCTACACTTATTTCTTCCAAGGGCCCAGATTAAGCAGTTGGGCTCCTTTGATTCTCTACCTATCTAAGAATCTACCAAGATTAAGCTGTTTGGACAGATATTCATCCTCTATATTCTAAAACGAGAAATTGAAACCTAGGGAGACCAAGATTAAACTGTTTGGACCTCCCTTTAACTGAAAATTCTTCAAAAATGGACTAGTATATCAAAATTGGAACACAACAGTGGCACTTGAACTAGCACATTCTCCTAGCCTCCTTTTCTGGCATTTGTAGCAAATATGGAACATTGCAGCATGCAAAGAATGACATATTTGGCATGTAAAAATGTCAATCATGAAATATGAGTAACCTGCTGCAGCAGGAGGCTAACATAAATATTTGGATGGACCTCTTCAAATATTCAATAATGTTATAATCAATTTTTTCACCTTTAGGAAGCTATGTTCAAGTTTCTAAAGGAGTAGCTTTGTTTGACACTTTCAGAGTGGTAGACTTACTGTTGTTTCTAGAGGAAGTGTTCTCGAAATTAGTTTCATTTCTAGACTTACCTTATGTATTTTGAGTAGGATTGAGTGATGGTGAGATTCTTCCTAGTAATCCCTCTTTTAATTTGTATCTTGTCAATTATTATTGTGAAATGGGCCCTTTACTCCTTAAACTATATCAAATAGTTTTCTTCTTGGGGGGGCACTCACTTTGTGGTGGTTCTTCAAAAATATTCTTATTATCATTATATATGTGGCCAGATGCATTTAGTGCATGTCAAATACCTTTTCTTTCTTTAACCGCTGTAGGTTCTTTTTTTTCTTCTGTCTATTCCGCCTACTCATATGTTAATAGGGAATCCACAATGTGTGGGGCAAGAACATTCATGTTGTGGTTCCACTATGGGAATGTATTTTATGGGTGACATTCATGGTGGAAAGAACAATAATTATCCATGTCGATGCTTTATATATTAATCATGACATTCCAGCTCTCAGAATACTTGGCGGGTTGATTGTTGTTGCTATTATTATTCCTTTAAAAATGGAAGAACTTGGGATGCTTGTTGCTAGTAGAGGTATCAGTTGAACTTTTATTTAGTTTTTAGATTTCATTTATAAGTGTTTTCATCATCCTTGTCAAGATTTCAATATATGATGATTCCTTTGTATTAGCCTTAGTAGAAGAAGCATGAGACTTCATACTAGTTCCTTTATTACTTTGATTCATAATCATTAGTAATGACTCTAATAACATGCAAGTCCTTCTCAATAGTGGTCGCTTCTACAAATTTTAATGCCATTATTCCCTTTGCATATATTTTAACGAATTGGGAAATGTAAGCAGACAGGGAAGTTGTATAATAATCGATAGTAATTGAATCATGTGGTTTCATTCCGAAGGGAAGCTTATTCGATAGAGCGGTTAAACATCTTATTAAAATATTTCACTTTCTATTTTCCCCAATTTTACAACTTCTGATCTCTTTCAGTAACATGGAAGGAGTTTTGTCAACAACAAGTTTCTCTAGAAATAACTTCATGAACTCCCTCCAACTTTGGACTAAATTGACAGGTAGAAAATGGTACCTTATTTCTAGCACCGATCATAGTACCTTACCTCTAGCACATGTAGATGCATGTAAATGTCATCGATGTGATATTCTGCATCCTTTTCTTATCTAGATTTATCTTTGATAACAAATTTTCCAGATGTATGTGTACCTTAGGGAGAATGTCCAGAAGAGTGAGAGGCCCTTGGGCCATCCAACCCAAATCCTGGTTGGTCATGTCTTCATCTCTGTACTAGTCTTCCTTTTTAGAATCTGAAGATTATTCTCCTTTAGTGTTTGTTGCGTAAAAAATGTAGTCAGAAAGAACAACCTCGTCCTCATACCCTTCGTTAAGAAGTGGAAGTTGATCTTGATGCACTGAATTTTCTGCGAATTATGCTAACTTTTCAAGAGTGGTGAAAACCAAATCATCCACTGTAGAAACTAATATGTCGGTACGAGTTATTTATTTCTTGCTCGAAAAATTTGGGAGATTATGCACTCCAAGAATTAATCTGATAGTCTTTGCAAATCGATGGGCTATAGGTTGAATTCCCCATATTTGTTCATATGTCACTTTGTATGTCAACATTCGGTCAGGCTGAGAAGATCCTCCTACTTCATGAATAACACTTAGAATGGTGCTCATAATGTTGTTGCCTTGTATAGAAGAAGAATGATATGGGTGTGCAGAGATATCAACCATAAAAAACTTCTTGCCCTCCTTCTAGTGCCAAAATATTGATGGTGCTAGATACCGACAACATACAGGGGATCTCCATGATATAAGGTCTCAACTAGATCTCACACCATTTGGTGTAGGAGTACCATCCAGAATATGACCTTGCTATCGTTTAGTTGAATATATTCCTTGGCTTCATAATTCAACACGAGAGATAAGTGCAAAATTTCCTTTTGAATGTGCAAGGGAGTGCACCTTATGGATGTTTGATTGCAAACGTATCAAGGTTCTCTTACTACAAAGGGGAAAATAAAGTCAGCCTCTAAGGGAGAAGTAATAGTACTATCCTAATGGAGACACACATGAAAGAGAAAGTCTCGACTAACATCAAGAAAAATAGTTCATAAGGATGGGATGATGATTATAAACTTAACAACACATTTCCAAAAAGTAAGAAGAGAAATCACTGGAATATTTCAATTACACCAGTATGAATGAAACAAAAATGAACCATAAACATTCAAAGAATAGTCTTAGAAACATTCACAGCCCATGTGTGAAAATGTGTTGGCCTAGAAGGCTTAAATATTAAGCAAAAATCCCAATATACATAAATAAAATGAACATCAGTAGCTCCAATAGTGGAGCATTAGAGCCACTACTTTCTCCCCAAAAATACTAACACTGTCTCTTTAATGCCTTGTTGTAGAAGCCAAGGTTAAAAGTCCTTTACATGAAAAATAAGGATCCTTTTATAACTTGAGGCATGACCTTTCACATCCTTATGAATCTTGACTTTCCAACTTCTACTGATCTTTAGAGTTATAAAACATTTGGAATTCCAAATGACTTTTGGAATTAAATATGAATTTTGGTACTACATGTCTTTGGACTTCCATGAATATTTTGCTGGTACATGACTCTTGGACTTCCACTTATTTGTCTCTAAAATGATTACAACAATAGATCATGACTTCCACATCATCATGGGATGAGAACATCACATATCACTATATTTGATGATTGGGACTAATAGTGACTGATGAGATGGAATTTCTCTAGTGGTGACATATTTTCCACTTGTATCTTCATTCTTCATGCAACTTCAACCGTTGATGTCCTCACCCTCCAAAGGGTCTTTCATCTGATGGAGGTTTTACGTGTTTTTATCATCAATATTCAAGAGTATTCTTCATTTTTTTCATGCTTCCTTTTTTTGATATATTTTCCCAATATTTTTCTCGCATGATTTCTATGTTTTTCTTGAAATACATATATCTGCAATAAATCATGACAAGAAACCATCAACCTAAACATATTTTACTCTACCATTTTTTTTCATATTTTACATTCATTCCATTTCAACGTGCTTGTGAGGGAAAAAGGGATCTTTTAGGCACATGGGAACACTCTCAATGGCTGAAGGACTAGGATTGGACATGTCCTCATGTGCTCAAGAGAGAAATAAAGTCAAGGCAGGTTGCTTAGCATAAGTCCAAAGGAAAAAGGGGAAGAATCGAGGCTTCCAAAGTGCATTGCATGCTCAATGGAGATATGGAGGGCATAAGGCGTACTCCTAAAGCCTGAATGATGAAGGATTTAGTCTGTTGGGGTGTGCTCATGCACTCAGGATTCTTAGGAGGATGTAGGGGGCAGTCCTGAAGGTTGAAGGTTGATCCTTTTTACCTTCGAAGTGCACTCATATAGTCAAAGGGTCCAATAGGTAAAATGGTGCATTGTGGAAGGTAGAAGGGTTGAGCTTAAGGAGTTCAAGGTGTGATCATGTGATCAAGGAGGTTCACTTCTTCAAGTCAAATGATTGCACTCAGCGAAGACTTAGTCTCTTGAAGGGCACAGTTCGAAGCAAGGAATGGGAAAGAGGATAAAAGAGTGCGCTTTATGGTCGTTGATTGTACACAGTGCTCTTCTAGATGGTGATGGATTCTTGATCAAGGCTTCAGACTACGCTCATGGGCTCTTGGGCTCAATGGGTTTTCTTTGAACTGAATATTTGTCTAATTCTAAGGTATAGGGCGAGGAGTAAACAACAAGAGTTTTAGACATAAAAGTATGTTTAAAAAATACCAATTGATAGAGAAAACTTAGAAAAATTTGAATAATGATAAATATACATAAAAAAATCCAATTTTTACACATTCCCTAAGTACAACAAGTAATGTGTGTGCCACTGCGACCCGAAAGTGTCCTTTTATAACAACAAATATGTCATGACCTTGAAGTGAACCCAAAATGTTCTAACCAATGCGATGAAACTCAAGATGATTTGAGGACACTTGAAACACATAGGATGATATGAGATGACATTTGATGATCAAAGCAACACAAGATACGATGGTGATAGTAGGATCCAAAATTTGAATGTAGTGAAATTTTGGTAGGTGTTGTAGTAATGACGATAGTTTCTGAGAATAATATATTCTCTATTGATTTCGACTTCTTTCTCAGGAATATCATCATCAATATTTACATCAGCATCTACCTTTCACAACTATTCATTGTAGCATTTCTAGGCCTTGCTTCTTGTAGAGTGTCTAAGAAAAATTCCTTCATTGACCAAAGAACCAAACTTGTTTGGTGAGTCATCATTGGTATTCATATAATATTTACTTCCAAATATTCAAAAATAATTCACTGAAGAAGGTCTTCCTTTCCATCAGTCATATGTAGTTCTGTCAGTATTCGCCTAGAGTTGTTCCCTATTCATAGTATATATCATTGCCTCAACTACTTCTCTCCAAAATTTTGGTTGCAATTCAGTTGTTAATAGAATTGTCCTTGCAATATATTGTATGGATGTATTCTTTATTTCAACCACTACATGTTGTTGTGGACTCCTAGGAACATAAATTTACCTCTTGATTCCATGCTTTTCAAAAAATTCATTAAATTCCCCCAAGGTAAATTCTCGACCTTTATCTGTCCTTAAACATTTGATCTTTAATCACTTTCATTTTCAACTAATTCTTTAAATGTTCCAAAACATTCTGATTCTTTTGACTTAAAATTTATGAAAATACCCACATCATTGATGACCCTCTAAATTAGACATAAATTAAGGCCCATGCGTCTAAATTAAACATAAAATAACGCCTATGGCCATACTTCAGTGCTTTAAACCTGTCTTTTTGCATTACATAATATATTTTTAACTTTAATATATTCATTAGGAAGGTTTATGAATAATTGCATATTTGTGCCTAATATTAGTTATTTTTGTGGAATATTATGAGAATATTGGGTAGATTATGAAGATTTGGAGGAGGAGATAATTTACAGACTTTCTCCCTACTACAGGAGAATCAATATTAAATAATAAATAAACAATATATTATGGAATTATGGCATAGTTTGTGGAACTCCGATGATTGAGAAAATCTAGGAATGTGTTCCCTACCATTTAATGCATATTCCTAGTATTGGGATCCAAATCCACTAATCATGAGATTTTGGTGAGGAAGGCTTCCTCCTTTCATGGGGAATGATTCCTAGTTATTTTTTATAAGTAGCAAGTCGAATTTTCCTCTACGGATAGATTTTGATTAGTCTTCTTGTGGAGAGAACTCGTATTTTTGTAGCTTCATTGTATTTTCTTGCAGGGATGTAATTGTATTGATGAAAATAATGAAGATTGGTGTCATTTTCAGCTTCCAAACCTTATTCTCCTCCACAGGTTTCTGAGCTTCCTTGAGCTTGGCCATCCCAGGAGCATCAGAGCCCTTTTGTATCATTTTCTTTAATTTTTTTCACTTCTTATTCACATCCATCTCTTGTTCTTATTTCTTTCCATTTTTGTATTTAGTATTAATGATTCCTTGTGGTAAGATTGGGTTAAATGGTTGATGTAAGTTCTTTTGCAAGATCACAACAATCATTTAATCCTTGTAAAATCTTTGTAAGGTCATAGTAATGATTGAGCTACTTCGATTAGTCTTCTTATTCACAAATCTAGATTTTTGGAACTCCTTTTTAACAAAGAACAATAAAATTCTACTATTTTCTAGAGCATGCTAACGATTTTCAATACAGTGTGTTCCACTTGCATTAGACCGCAAAAAAGATCTATTTAATAACAAAATTTACTCCATTTCATTCTTAGTTCAATACGCTGGCCATTTGATAGATTTACTAGCTCACTAATTCTCGAATTTCTGATTTTTTTAGTAATTTAATAAATCTTTCCCATGTATAGATGAATTTGAGCATAGATGCAGACAATAATGTGTGCTTTTGTAGGAGCTTATACATTTTAGGGAGACTTCATCTCTTTTTCCTCATCCAAGCCTCATCTACTCATGTCGCCAAAATCCACTAAAGTCTCATTCCAAATTCTTGTTTTATAAGAAAAACTTGACATTTCCGTTGAGAAAATCTACCCATCTTGAAGCCCTTGCTTGAGTTCTAGGTAGTGTCCACCACCTCCATGCTTTATTCTTCCATTATCCACCTTTCCCAAGCTCAATTCCACATTTTAGACCACTTCCTTAGCTTTTGGCCTTCTTTTGTAATAAAACTGGGGATCTTGTAGACATCTTGTAGGAACTAGTACTTCTTGTAGATATCTTGTAGGAAACCTTGTAGTGGCATATTTTGAGCTCGAATTTAGAAAAATCATCACTAGAAGCTCTGATTAGGCCCATACTTGCCCTCCAAGCCATCTGAACCATTGTACTCAATTTCCTCCACACTTGTCTCCCTTGCTAAAGAACCAAGCAACATTAGCATTTACATTTTTCAAACAAAACGATAAAAAGAAAAAAGTTATTTCATATTGATTCATGTACAGAGCAATTAGCACTCTCTAGATCAAATTCCATTCTTAGTTAGTTTTTTAGATCATCACATGCGATAAATAGGGTTAAGTTAGGTTTCTTTTACATATAGTTCATGATCTTTATGCAATTAGAATATGTTTATTTTCTTTTGCTTTATTTCTTGCAATAGGTTAGGGTGTACATTTCATTTCATTTTCTGCAATTACTTTAGGTTTTGGTTTCAATACATGAACTCCATTACATCATGATAGAAAAGGAAGGACACATTGTGTGCTTCACATATAGTGTCGATACCTCTTAATTTTGTACAAACCCCAGGTTGATAATTAAAGTTGGTAGCCTTAGGAGTCGCAACATTATTGTTGCAATACCAAGGCTCATCACTTTTTGGTGTCATTGCTGGGGAGGTGTCAAAATATTCATTGTTTTCTTCCATAGTTGATTCATTATTTTTTACTTTTTACAAAAAACAAAAAAATAAAATTCATCAAGCATATTTCATTTCAAAAAGTTAAAAGTGAATTGCGTTAGTGTTTTCGTTCAATCATAAAAACAAAAAAAAAATCTCCAACACCAACCCACCCCCCCATTTGATCACGTGGTGCAGTAACAGCCACATCACCATTCACTTTTGTAGGTAGAAGAAGAAAATGGAAAAGAAGGTAGAAGAAATGGATGGAGATGATGACAATGAGGAAGATCCTCTTAGATTTCCTCTTCAAGATATTGATGATAGTGTGCACATGAAGAACATCCCTCCCTCTTTTCTTCCAAAATTTCATGGTTTAAGGTCAGAGAATCCAGAAACATTTCTCTTTGAATTTGAAATTATTTGTAGATCTTATGGTTAATTACTAAAAACTCAAAAACTGAGATTGTTTCCGACAACATTGAAGGATAGAGCTAATAAATGGTTCATGAGTTTAGGGACTAAATAAGATCATGGAATGATATGCAAAATATATTTCTAGAAAAATATAAAGATCATAATATTAAAAATAAGAAATATTTGGAATGAATTAAAGAAAAGACGAGAGTCTAGAGGAACTAATAGAGAGGTTCATGTATAATGTTAAGAGGGAAAAGCTACATCATTTAGGATCTAACACAATAAAACCCCTCTTACATAGAACAATTAGGAATGTGTGGATTTCTCTCGTTGATCTCATGAGTGGAGGTGATGTATACCAACTATAATTTGAAGAAATTTTTGAAACATGAAAACACATATCAAGAGGAAGGGCAAGCGTGAGTAAATCAACATCAAGATTGGTAAGTCAAGCTAAACATGGTAATTTTCTTGATAACTTAAAAAAAAAATTCTTAGCAATCTAAGTGAAAAAGTAGAAATGCTAAGAATTCAAAATGAGAAAAAGGAAGATGATGATATTTGTGTCATACATCCATAATCACATGATATTAAATATTTCCCCTCGTTAGCAAGGTTGAAGGAAGTTGACCAAGAGGAAAATGGAGCAAGTCAATTGTCAATGCAACTACGTTATGTAGCTCCAAGAGGATCATGGGAGCTTATTCAACCTCATAGATACAAGAACCTAATTCACAATTTTAAGCTTATGCACAACCATCTCAAAGTAATTGGAAAACACCCTTTCCTTGGAGACATTGGCCATCTCAACCATAAGACCAATCTTGGAAAGAAGGTTTTCAAGGAAATTATGTGTACAGTCCACAATATCCTCAATATGTTCCTCAATATCCTCCATACTCAACTCCATGTTGTCCCTACCATTCACCTCCACCACAACCACAACCCCAACCACATCCATCTCAAATATCCACTCCCACTCAACTATTGGTACCAACATTTCCAAACGCACACATTGAGGTAGCTCAACCCACATACAATGTTGAGGTACAACACTTACGAACATCTCCTCGTGAGCTCAATGTTACTCACCATAGCTTGTGAAGAGTATTGCAAAAGAACAGACAACAAAATAAGAGATCGAGAGAGCTCCCTCATGGTTACCATCTAATCCTCCATGTATTCAAGAGAAAGATCAACAAAAAGAGGAAAATTTGAAGGTCAATGTAGAAGAAGACATGAGGAATGATCCAGATAAACAAGAAAACCAAGGGCATAAAAGTTATATTGAGGTTTGGTTGTAGAAAATCAACAAGGTGCAACAATACTCTCTTCTTCAATGGTGCTTGATATCATAAAATTCAAAGAATTTTATCAGTCAAATTCATTTACATGTCAATGAATACATTTCAAGCCTACACATCAATTTTTTTGTCATCTTGATGTGCACATGGCTCCATTGGAAGTATTCTTATACTTGAAAGTGATTTTGTTTTTCAAGTAGGGTAGGGTAGGAAAAAAGACATGAAAATAAGAGAAAAAAATAAAATTCTCGAGTGAAAACCTCGTATGAGGTGCCTAGTGAGACTTGCTAGTTGAAAACCTCCTTGAGGCAGCTAATAGGCCTAGAAAAAAAAGAAATAATAATAAATCATTTCTCCATGTATCTCTCTGATGAATGCATGTACTCTCCAATGTCTGCAAGAAAGAAGAACGAGTTGGTACCAAAAGAAAAAATTGGTCGAGGCTAGTCAAAATAAGTCAAATTTTGACTTTCTCCTCCTCTGCTCAAATGCTCCAATGAGGCCAAGGCCATGCCAATCCATCACCATCATCTATTTCGACCATCCATCCATGGTTCTCAAGATTTTCCCATTCAGTTTGCTTGTTGTCCTAAAAAACTACAAGAATGCTTTGTTTTACTACAGGAAAGAAAAATACATATAGCTGAAATTTATTTTTGCCATAACTTGAAACCCATGCATCCCTTTTCCAAGGTATTTCATGGGGATATGCCTATGGATTATGGTAAAATGATCAAGAAATTTCAACAAAGTACAGTACATGGTTTCCAAGAAATCAACCTCAATCTCCTACAACCATTTTTTCATTTTCTCAATATCCGTGCATCCATTTAAAAACTTGTTTCATGCGGAGATGCATGTGGATGATGGTAACATGCCCAAGATATTTTAGAAAATTTCAGTGCACGATTTCCAAGAAACTAGCTTCCAAGACCTTTATCCTTTTTTAGTTTTTCTTGACATTCATGCATCTATTGGCCAATATGTTTTTATGTGGAGGTGCATAATGATGATTGAAACATGCTCAGAAAATTTTAGGTCAATCCATCCTACTGTTTGGGAGACATGGACACAACAAGTCCGCTATAAGAGGTTGTCCTGAATTACTACAGGATTTCTATACGAAGTTCTGAATTACTATAGGATCTCTACAAGAAGGCCGAGAACAAACTACAAGAGGTAATATGATGGATAAATTGGTCAAAATGTCAAGTATTATTTAGGGACGGTTGATATAGGTCCCTCAAAGCCTACACGTCAATAAGGAGACAAGTCATCACCAAAAAGAGATCAACAAAAAAGAAAAAGGAAGTCAAGAAGATGTACCTAAGTCATTAGCAACACAACAACATCAAATCAGTAGCAGCATGCATGTCTCTCCAACAACCATCACCTTGGTATAGGTATGAAATATTCTTGACCTCTTTTCTCGAGCATATTTGAGTTATAAATTTGTTTCTAATGCATGAGAGATAAAGTTGTATAAGCTAAGGATGGGTCAGCACTGTCAACCAACATCAACTAGTTACTTGCAGCTTACTCCTTCACTCATGCAATGTTGAAAAGTCAAATTATAAAGGGTGATGATTTCAAGGAATGAGGAAATCAGTTAAAATAATAAATTTTTGCAAAGGCCAGGTCACCACAACACTCCAAGCTCTCCATCCACTTCATATTCACTATCTATCCATCATTCATCCACCCCATTTCATAATTTCAAGAACAAACCCTACACTTTCTCTCACCCTAAAAATTTCTTGAAAAAAACAAACAGAGCATCCTCTCCATTTTCACAAACCTACACTACTCCCTCTAAGCCCTAGCATCATCCTCCAAACCCTCTACATCATTTCTCATCACCACCATACAGTTAAAAGCCCCTGAAAGAGAAGAAATGACTGCTACGGGAAGACAGAATGTTGCTACAGGAAGGAAGAAAGGAAAAAATGGTGCTAAAACCAAAAAAGACAGTGCCTAAGAGATACCAAATTAAAACATAAGACTTTGAGGTAATTAGGCAATCATCTAGGACACAAGAGAGAAGAGGAAGGCAACGAAAGGAAATGAGGCATTCCCCATCAAAACAGAACTCAAGCTGCAGTGATAAAAAGAGTCTTTCCAAGACGTCTCTAATCTCTTTGTAGATTTTTTCCAAGACCTAAAAGATGTTATAAAAATGCGATAAAGGCATGGATGTTGAGTTAAGGGCCTGCCCTAACTTTAGACTATGATTTATAGTCAAAACAAGTTTCTTGTAGTTTTAATAGTGTTTCCTGTAGTTTTGACACAAATTAATACATTATGTCCTAGTTCTCATCTAATGACATTTTTAAGGTTTTAGAGTTGTCCAAATGGTGGAACAAGGTAGCAGAAGGTTTATAAGGATGTGGAATACCTTTCCAAACTAAAAAATATTCAAGAACCCATCTTGAATATGTGGAAGAAAGCAAGCTAATGGTCTCAAGAAACAATGATTTTTATATGCACAAATAGATTTTAGGGCTTTTCCTTGCAGAAAATACAACCAAAGTTCCTAAGACAAGGACTAAGGGTTGCACAAGAGAGAGGCCACCAGGGCCATGAATGAAGCACAATGAGGTCACTAAGTTGCTCATAGGATGAGCAACGTATTCATCAGTGGGGTATGATTGGCCTCTGAATTAGACATAGATTAAGGTCCATGCCTCTAAATTAAACATAAATTAAGGCCTATGACCATACTTCAATACATTAAGCCTCTATTTTTTTATTAGATAATGTAATTTTAACTTTAATATATTCATTAGGAAGGTTTACGAATAATTGCATATTTGTGCCTAATATTATTTATTTTTGTTGAATATTATGAGAATATTGGGTAGATTATGAAAATATGGAGGAGGAGATAATTTAGGGACTTTCTCCCTACTATAGGAGGATGAATATTAAATAATAAATAGACAAGAGATTATGGAATTATGGCACATATTGTGGAACTCCAATGATTGAGAAAAACTAGGAATGTGTTCCCTACCATTTAATGCAGATTCCTAGTATTAGGAATGAGATCCACTAATCAAGGGACATTGGTGGGGAAAGCTTCCTCCTTTCATGGGGAATGATTGCTAATCATTTTGTATAAGTACCAAGTCGAATTTTCCTCTAGGGATAGATTTTGATTAGTCTTCTTGTGGAGAGAACTCGTATTTCTGTAGCTCCATTGTATTTTCTTGCGGGGATGTAATTGTCTTAATGAAAATAATGAAGATTGGTGTCCTGTTCATCTTCTAAATCTTGTTATCCTATAGGTCATTGAGTTTCCTTGAGCTTGGCTATCCCAGGAGCCTTATATCCCTTTTGTATCATTTTATTCTCTTCTTTTCACTTCTTATTCACATGCATCTCTTGTTCTTATTTCTTTCCATTTATGCATTTAGTATTAATGGTTCATTGTTGTACGATTGGGTTAAATGGTTGATGTAAGCTATTTTGCAGGATCACAAAAATCATTTCATCCTTGGAAAATCTTTGGAAGGTCATAGTAATCATTGAGCCACTTGGATTAGTCTTCTTATTCCCAAATCTCAATTTCTAGAACTCTTTTTTAGCAAAGTTCATTAAATTTCTGCTACTTTTGAGAGCATGCTAACGAGATTCAATAGAGTTGGTTCCACTTGGATTAGATCACAAAATATTTCTATTTAATAAAAAAAATTACCCCATTTCATTTTCGCTTGATTAGGTTGGGAAATTCATAGATTTAATAGCTCACTAGTTCTCCAATTTTTGATCTTTTAGTAATTTAATAAATCTTTCCCATGTATAGATGAATTTGAGGATAGATGCAGACAATAATGTGTGTTTTTGTGGGAGATTCTACATTTAATGGGACTTCATTTCTTTCACCTCATCTAGGCCTCATCCACCAATGTTGCCAAAATCCACTAAAGTCTCAATCCGAATTCATGTTTTATAAGAAAAATTAGACATTTCCATTGAGCAAATCTACCCATATTGAAACCCCTTCATGAGTTCGAGGTAGTGTCCATCATTACATGCCTTATTATTCCATTATCCACGTTTCCCAAGCTCCATTCCACCTTTTAGATGACTTCCTAAGCTTTCAACCTTCTTTTTGTTATAAAACAGGGGATCTTGTAGACATCCTGTAGAAACTAATACCTCCCATAGACGTCCTATAGGAAAACCTATAGTGGCATGTTTTGAGTTGGAATTGAGAAAAATCATTACTAGAAGCCAAGATTAGGCCCTTACTTTCCCTCCAAGCCATAAGAACCATTGTACTCATTTTCCTCCACACCTGGCTCCCTTGCCAAAGAACCAAGCAAGATTAGAATTTACATTTTTCAAGCAAAACGATAAAAGGAAAAAAGTTATTTTATTTTTATTCATTGACATAGTAGTTAGCACTCTCTAGATAATATTCCATGCTCAGTTAGTTTAAATCATCACATATGATAAGTAAGGTTAATTTATGTTTCCTTTACATTTAGTTAATGATCCTTATGCAATTAAAATATGCTTACTTCTTTGTACTTTATTTCTTGCAATAGGTTAGGGTTTACATTTCAGTTCATTTTCTCCAATTAGTTTAGGGTTTGATTTTAGTACATGCACTCCATTACATCATGACAAAAAAGAAATGACACAATATATGCTACACATATAGTTCTAATACCTCTTAAGTTTTTACGAACCCTGGGTTGACAGGTAAGGTCGATAGCCTTCAGAGTTGTATCATTCTTGTTGCAATACCAAGGTTTATCACTTTTTGGTGTCATTGCTGGGGAGGTGTCAAAGTATGCATTTTTCCCCTAGTTGATTTATTTATTTTTACTTTTTGCAAAAACTAAAAAAAATTCCATTAAGCGTATTTCATTTCAAAAATAGAAAAATGCATTGCATTAATGTTTTCATTCAATTATAAAATCAAAAACAAAAAATCCAACACCAACCCACCCCCCCATTTCATCATGTGGTGCAGTAAGAGCCACATCACCATTTAGTTTTGTAGGGTAGAAGAATAAGATTGCAAATAATGTAGAAGAAATGGATGGAGATTATGACAATGTGGAAGATCCTCTCAGATTTCCCATTCAAGATATTGATGGTAGTGTGCACATGAAGAACATCCCTCCATATTTTCTTCCAATATTTCATGGTCTAAGGTCAGAGGATCCAGAAAAAATTCTCTTTGAATTTGAAATTGTTTGTAGATCTGATGGTTACTTATTAAAAACACAAAACCTGAGATTGTGTCTTGCAACGTTGAAGGATATAGATCTTAAATGGTTCATGACTTTAGGTACTAATTCAATAAAATCATGGAATGATATGAAAAATATATTTCTAAAAACATATAAAGATCATGATATTAAATAAGAAATATTTAAATGAATCAAGGAGGAGATGAGAGCCTAGAGGATCTAATAGAGAGGTTCATGTATAATGGTAAGAGGGAGAAACTACATCATTTAGGATCCAACACACTAAAAACCCTCTTACTTAGAATAGTTAGGGATGAGTGTATTGATGTCCCTGATCTCATGAGTGGAGGTGATGTATACCAACTATCATTTCAAGAAATTTGTGAAATATAAAAACACATATCAAGAGGAAGGGCAAGAGTAAGTAAATCAACATCAAGATCAGTAAGTCAAGATAAACTTGGAAATTTTCTTGATAACTTTAAAACATAAATTCTTAGCAATCTAAGTGAACAAGTAGAAATGTTAAGAATTCAAAATGAGAGAAAGGAAGATGTTGATATTTTTGTCATCCATGCAGAATCACATGATGTTAAATATTTCCCCTCATTACCAAGGTTGAAGGAATCTTACAAAGAGGACAATGGAGAAAGTCAATTTCCAATGCAACTACGTCATGTGGCTCCAAGACAACCATGGCAGCTTATTCAACCTAGTATGATGCAAGAACCTCATTCAGAATTTCAAGCTTATGCACATCCATCTCAAAGTAATTGAAACACAACCTTTCCTTAGCAACATTGGCCATCTAAACACTAAAACCAATATTGGAAAGATGTTTTGCAAGAAAATTATGGACGCCATCCACAATATCCTCAATATTTTCCTCAATATCCTCCATACCCAACTCCATGTTATCCGTACCATTCACGTCCACCACAACCATAACCCCAACCATCCCAAATATCCAATCCCACTCAACTACCGGTACCACCATTTCCATACCTTCACATTGAGGTACCACCATATCCATACCCTCAGATTGAGCTCAATGGTGTTCACCATAGCTCAGGAAGAGTATTGCAAAAAATACATTATCTTGATATCATTGAAGGAACGAATCTAGAAGAAGAAGATTCAAATCATAATACCAAAGGATCATGGACTGCATTTGATAAAGAGTAGAAAACAAAATCAGATATTGATAGAGCTCCCTCATGGTTACCATCAAATACTCCATGTATTCAAGAGAAAGATCAACAAAAAGAGGAAGATTTTAAGGTCATGGTAGAAGAAGACATGAAGAATGATCGAGATAAACAAGAAAACCAAGGGCATCAATGTTATATTAAGGTTTGGTTCCGGAAAGTCAACAAGGTGTAGTAATACTGTCTTCTTCAATCATGCTTGATATCATCAAAGTCAAAGAATTTGATCACTTAAATTCAGGTACATGTTAAAGCATACATTTCAAGCCTACACATTAGTTTCTCTGTCATATTGATATGCACATGGCTCCATTGGAAGTATTCTTATACTTGAAACTGATTTTGTTTTTCAAGTAGGGTAGGGTAGAAAAAAAAGATGAAAAATAAGAGAAAAAAATAAAAATCTCAGGTGAAAACCTCCTTTGAGACGCCTCAAATTGTCTTATTGATTGAAAACCTTCATGAGGCAGTCAATGGGTAGGAAAAAATGAAAAAGGAGAAAAAAGAAAAGATCCTAAGTGAAAATCACCTTTGAGGGGCCTAGGCAGACCATTAGTTGAAAATGTCCTTGAGGTAGTGATCTAAAAATGGGGCACTAAAGACTTCTTGTCAAGCTTACAAGAACCTCTCCCATTTCCAAAGCTTAGTTGCTCCCAAGATATTATGATTAACCAATTGCAGAATTAATAATGCTTGAAATAAGTGTATGCATGTGTTTGTCTTTGAATTGTTTATGTGCTATAGTTTATTTTCTTGAACTGATATAAAACATATAACAAAAAATAAAGTAACAAATACAATGCAGCAACAAGTAATCACACAAAACAACAATATAATATAGAGTTCACCCAAAACTCTTGGGCTATGTCTCCTTCAGCTCTAGTCAACTTGACTAGGCTCTTTGGGATTATGGAAAAGTCCTTTTACAAGCTTCATGCTCAACTCCACTGGTTTAAACAGAACACAATGGGCTTAGAACACCACCTTATCCCCCACTCTGAAGCTCTCAGGATTTCTAGCTCTGGCTCTTGGCTATGGCTCTGGCTCTGGCTTTGGCTCTGGCTCTTTGCTCTGGCTTGTCGCTCTGGCTCTGGCTCTGGTTCGTCACTCTAGCTCTAGCTCTGGCTCTAGCTGTTGCTCGTCACTCTAGCTCTAGCTCTGGCTCTAGCTCATGGATCTGGCTCTGGCTTTGGCTCTTAGGTCTGGCTCATGGCTTTGGCTCTGGCTCTGGCTCTTGGCTCTTAGATATGGCTCTGGCTCGTGGCTCTGGCTCGCGGCTCTCTCTTGGCCTCTATGTGCCTCTGTATTCCGCTTGACCTCCAAGCAACTCTTAAAAACCTTCCGGCAACCGTTTTTAGTCCTCATGCTCCCTCGGCAACCTTCATCTCCCTTCAGCACTTGTGCTCTTTGTGTTTTTATCATGCATCAGTTATAGTCCTCCATCATTGAAGAACTCGATTTTTTCCTCACAAGAATCACTTTAAAAATGGAAAAAGAACAGGTTGGTAGGGAAACCTAATCATTTTGCCTTCCTTTGGTCGTGTCAGCCAAATAACATAAATACACAGGAAACGCATGCAAAACACATCATGGGCCTTTCGCCCAGACTTCAAATATTATGGAATTGGCCGTATAAACCTATGAGGTTTGTCTAAATATTGCTTAGTTGGGAGGTGTAAAAACCTCAATACATAGGAAATACAAAGAGATCCCGTAAATCTTAACTTCAAAATCTATGAAATCAGGTCTATAATCCCTTTTGGGTCTGCCTTTGATCACCATATTGCATCACATTGTTGCATGGTCAAAACCCATTTATACTAGAAATACAAATAAAATCTGAATTTCTAGATTTCAAATATTATAAAATTGTGGTTATAAACTCCATCGGGTCCTCCCTTTATCACGAGTCAATATCGGCATATCGCAGTGCATTGGCCCTTTGTATCGGGGGTTTGCTGATTGTCGATCGCCGATATCGCCGATCGCTCTATCGGCGCTATCACATCAGCCCATTGGAACATCGACATATTGTATATCACTGTTGTAATGGCCCCAGGGGTCTTCCCTTTGGTCACTTTGATCATTGATCCACCAATCATATCCTGACCGTTGATCCGTGACCGCTAATCCAACCGCTGACAGTCCATTTCGAGCGTATAAGTTGCATAGGGATTAACCGCCCGAAAAAGTGGTTTCCTCTCTTGTCCACCATTCCAGACATCTACCAATGTATGGATTCAGGTGGAGCCCATCCTATATCACTTAGCACCTGAGGGCCGCCCGAAATACCACTTACAGCCTTCCTTTTAGAATTCAAAAGGTTCACCTGCTTGGTTTATAAATACGTCGGGTCCGCAGAACGTCTTTGCGCAAGTTTAAAGTCTTGTCCCTTTATTTATTACGGTGTGATAAAGAAATGCGATGCGATGGGTTTTTAAGGGTTTTCTTGTTAAAGACACATTTTTCCCTTAATTCCCATTTATATAAGAATTTGCCTCCTTTTCAAACGACAAAGGGAAACTTCCTTTTCGATAACTTCTGCATCCAAAGGCCATTTTAGCCCATTCAAGTTGCAGTAGATTCAGAATGGAAAGGTATATGCAATGGGACTATTTCAAAGAGCATCCTTGGACATTCATTTTCCTCTATGAGGAACACTTTAGACATAGAAGTATATTCTAGATCCATTTTGGATCACACCTTCCCACTAAAAGAAATTTTGGTCTCCAAAAGATTGATATATTGATCTGAATAGTAAATGAGAGTAACAACACCTCTTCTTTCAGACTTCATACACTTGCCTTGCATAGTGCCTCTGAACCAAAGCCTTTGACCACTCTCCTCCCTAGATGTGATGGTCCTCCTGGGAAGAACTGGTTTCCTCCTTAACTTCATGCAGGTCTCCTACTGAGATGGTCACAGAAGGTAGTTTGAACTTCTTTGCATTTATCATTGATCCAAGGTGGCTCAAAAAAATGTGAAGTTACACCTGATTCACAAAATTCTCACTTGTACCTATTTGACAAGCTATCAACAACAACTTTATGAATAATAGAAATATAAAAAACAACTAGATGGCATAAAGCTCCTGCTTCAACAAAAGAAACATATTTTCACATCTTGTGAACACCTCCATGCCTTACATCTGGATACAAATGAAGGACTAGATAACAAGCCCACAAAACATGCCTTTAAAACAAATGACCCTTCAAGTCAAGTATGTAGAAAAAGACCTCTAGGACTCTTTTTCAAAGATGAAACACTTCATCATTATCTCCATCTTGGAGACCAAGTTAACTTCTCCCAAGTCAACATTACATGCATGTTTATAACAAAGCAATAAACACTTCAAGTCAATTACACATACATGTTCAAATATAAGGAAATCATTAGCATCCCTTTGTTCATGCGCGTCAAGCTTACGCATGCATTTCACCCTTTAGCTTTCGCTTAAACATATTGTACTTTCGAAGTTGAAATGAACATAATGTTGCAACAACAAAGCGAGTCTCCTACTCAACGTTTTCAATTCACCTTCTTGGTAAAACCTTGGAACTTGCATTCCATTAACAAAGAAATGCAAATAGATGCAACAATATACATGCAATCTTAATTGGATAAGAACTCTAGCCATTTATTACCAATCCCTTTCAAAGGTCCTTCCTTTCTTTGCACATCAGCATCAACATGTGAATCATCCTGAAACACATCATCCATGGAAACTTCCTTTCCATTTCTGCCATTTTCTCTTTCCACTTTCTTCAGCTTTTGTGGAAGCATTGTTGGATTTAGAGTCCAACATATTTCAACAAGATGCCCTTGCTTATGGTAGTAAGTGCACTCCATGTGCATCCTTTTGATAGCATGACTTCCCTTGCCCAAAGGACCTTTGGCTTCTTGCTTCCTTTCCTTCAAAAATTTCCTGTATGTGGCCATTCTCTTCCAACATCTAGAAACATTATGTTTATCCAAACCACGAAAGGAGCATGCAATTCTTTTCCCATGTCTACGTGGAAATTTATCACGCCGACCATAATCAAAATGAATATGATTAGAACTAGATTTATAACTTTCTCTTTCACTTTTATTCCCTTGATGAGGAGGTGAAGCTGTTAAATACACATGGGTAGCAACATAATCTGAAAGATAAAACATGAGAAAACACTTTTATTAACAAGTGATATACATTTATAGTACATTGCTTAACCATTGGGCTCCGCATCCCAAGGTCTCTTGGACTTCCTTTTGTCTATTCCGCTTCCACACTAATCCATTAAGGATTAGATGTCCAACATTCCCCCCCTTAATCTGAAGGGTTATGTATGAGTCTTAGAAGAGAGCTGTAATAAAAAATGTGGAAAAATGCATGGCAGCACTACGCTGAATGTGCTCTCTGAAATGTTGGTATAAAGGGTGGTGGTTTAAGGATGACCACCAACACTAGAACGCTTAGTGCAGTTCCCGGAATTCTTCCAAAACTGACAAGATGATGAAGTCTTCTGCTAGAGGAAGTGCTACTATTGTTTTGAAGAGGGAAACCTTCAACCATGAAAGGGAGGTCTCAGCCCACATAAAAGGGAGAACTTCAACCTGAAAAAGAAATTCTCAACTTGTGATGGTTTAAGGATGACCAACAACTCTAGAATGCTTAATGAAATTCCTAGAACTCTTCCAAAATTGGCAAGAAGATGAAGTCTTCTGCTAGAGGAAGTGTCCCCAATTCTATTCCTGGAATTCTTTCAAAACTAGCAAGAAGCTGAAGTCTTCTACTAGAGGAAGTGTCCCACATTACCAACTAAAGGCATGCTCAGAGGCATCTTTGTTTCTAGCTACAACTCTGAAACTGGTGTGGAAGGATGTGGCTCAGGCTCGATTGATGTGGCTTTAAAGCTTGTAGATGATGATCATTTCCCCCCTGTCAGATACAAGGTGAGATGATGGAGAAAACTCAACTGCAAGATTGTTCAATACTTTGGAACAAGTTCTGACATGTGATTGGAATATCTTCTTGGCTACTGATGCCCATTTCCAAGAAGAGATCCATTCAAGATAAATCTTTGTTCTTGCAAGATGTTTGTTTTTGAAGCATCTGTTTGGAGAATGGGTTTTATGACAATGCTTACATGGATGAAGATCAAGACAGTGATCTTTCAGATGGCCAACTCAGTGATAGTGTTGGCATTTCACAATCTGTTGTTGTCGTTGTGGCTATGGAAGAGAACTAGAATTTAAAACAACTGAAGGTGAATTGTCATGAAGAACAGGTGAAGATGAATCGTGCTCAAGAAATCCAGTAGTTTGAAATTGAATTGGCTTTGAGTAGTCTGGAATATGAAAGGACAATTCCTTGTCATATCCAAGACAATTTCTGTGCTTGTTGTGGACAAGTTGTTCCCAAGATTTGATGATGGGCTTGGGAAGTGCAGACTGAGTTACTGCTTCTACATGTACAATTGCTACTTTATTGGGCACTGGATCAGAATGAGCTTGCTTCTTATGGAAGTGTGTTTTAATGTTCTCAATAGAATTAGGTTCAGAATGATGACTCCTCTGTTTTAATTCCTTTTGTTGAAGCTGAGATTCAAGCTCCAAAAATTCTATCTTCTCTTATGCATTTTAGAGAGAAATTCTAATGTCAACCAGAGAGGATTTGTTGATTTTTACTGTGTTGTTAGTAGTATACTGTATTAGAATTTTAAAAAACTCTCATACTTTATAAGCTTTCCCCATTTTCTCTAGGTCAAGAGTGCCAAGAAAAATTCAGAATAATGACAACAATTTTAAGCACTTGAATTCTCTAGAAAGAGGTATGTAGACACTTGCAGCACGGTCGATATAAAACAATCATGTCCCCTTCGAAATAATTCCCTTCCTAAATTTAATGGCTTCATATTTCAATTATTTGAAGGAAATTGAAAGCACTTCAAGTTAGCACATGTTGGAATTTATACATGTGTTTGTCCTTTACTGTATTGTGATGTCAAAAACAACAAGCAAAACACTCATAAATCTAAATTGTTGTTGCAAACAAATAGCAGATAATCTAGTGCATATAACACTAATATCACCCCAAAAATTAAAGCAACCTTCTCATTAGAATTTGTTGAGAAAAACAAATATGTTTGTTGCACATAAATTTATGCCCAAACTACACAACAGGAACAAGTAAATTGAACAAGCAACGACTTTAAATTGAATTGGAGCAACTTTGTTAATATGCCAATACCTCACTATCCCAACTTCCCTCGAACAAGCAACAACCTCAATGTGCCTTCCACCATCGACCAAAGTTAAGAACAAGTTTTGAATTGAGTCAAAGGTGTACATTAGCATCTTAGCGTGTGGAGGCAGAGCATGTTCTTGTTTCGCTAAATATGATGAGGACCAGCCTCGGTGTCATTACCTTTTTTTTGCATGCAACATCTTTACACCGCTATTGGCTTATAACATCTTTGTGGAAGCCATATTTATATTGAATGATTTCCATGTACATGCCAGTCACATTGAGGCATTACAAACTTCAGAGATTGAATGCCATCTATTTTCATTTAGAGGTAAGAATGAAGCAGTTTGTTTAAAGTGCATGCATATCTATGTATCTTTATTAAACCAGATTCAACATGAGCACCTATTCGCAACTTCAGTTAAGCTTTGTCTAGAAGTACATGCTTCTGTAGCTGAAGGTTTGCTTGATCTTGATGATTTCACTTCACAATGTGTATTGCAGGATGCACTGCAAATACTAGCATGCAAGGAGATACACATTCAAGGCAATCGAACAGCTGTATGAGTAGATGAGAATATGGAGCTAGAAGAAGAAATTGGAGCAGCAAATTTTGCAGCATCAATAGGGCGAGTTGTAACTCATATTGCAAAGAAAAATTTGGTCCAAAATGCTATCGCAATCTTCATAGAACTCAAAAGGTTGCTTGAGAGCAAGAATAGTCATTTGACAGGCTGCTTAATGGACTGCTTACGTATACTTCTAAAAGAGTACAAGAGTGAAATAGATGAAATACTGGTAGTAGGAAAATAGCTTCAGAACGAACTTCTATATGATATTCAGAAATACGAAGCTATGAAAGACAAATAGAAAATGGCATGGCATTCAACTCACACTCAACCCACATACGTATGATTGGAATGACCACTATAAGGCAAATATAATGCATAGAGAATGCTTTCAACACAGAGGGATTGACCTTTGCAGTGTTCAATATAGTAAATGCATGACCAATACAATGTAGTCAAATGTTATATAACTTACTGCTTCAACACATTTCTCAACATTCCTCCACAAATTCTACTTCAATGCATTTCTTAACATTCCTCCACAAAGTTGACTTCAATGTATTTCTCAACAATCTTCCACAACTTTCATGCATTTCGCAGTAATCTTGAATTCCAAACTTCAAAGGCTCAAACAATGGTTGTAGACTTGACATATTTGACAAAGGAAACAAATAGATTCCAGGGACATAGAGAATGTTCAAATTCAGGAATGCACATTTTTTTATATGGAATTCACAATGCATTTACGGCCTTCAAAATAATTCAATGCACCATACCAACCTTACATATTTAAACAATTCAAACTCACCATACAAAGTCTTCAACACAACACTAACAAAGCATCGTTTAAGGTCTTTAAAACACATTCAACACAAAAAATGCATACAGCATGGAACTCGTCACAGAGGATCAATGCACATGTTGTCATTGCACCATAAGTTATCAGTACAACGCACATATACACCAACATATAATCAATCTTCAAAATATATGTGCCATCACCATCTCACATATACAACTAATGCCAAAGGAGCAATCACACAACATTCCAAATGCAGGATATAGAGTTGATTCAACGTACAACCCATGGTGTCCACTGTACATACAATAGAAACGGACAATTTCATCTCACTATTTCAAAGCAAAAGATCGACCATCATTCAGAAATTGATGCACGGGAGAAGGTTCATCAAATATGGATCAGTATGGACCAATGCATGTATAACTCAATGCTCCAAATTTGGCATAGGGATAGAGGATAATGACAGCATATGGCAGAGGTGAGTAGTGCAACATATAAATTTGATGCAATATCAATAATAAATGCTTCAACCGATGCACACACAATTTGATGCATTTCAATGCTCTAGCCAGAACAATGGAACCAAGCACAGTCACAATGAATAGCTCATTATTCAACTAACAGCCACCATTATCATTAACATAGAATTTAATTATTCAAACTGAGAGACAGGCCAGGGGTAGTGTAATACCAGACTTTTGTTGTCAAACCTCACACTGCACTGAAACATTGGTAGCACTATAGGAACGTTGGCAATGGAACATTGACATCACTGTAGGAGCAGGTATTCAATGGGAATACCAGGCGCTACCCATATTATCATGCAGAGAGCAAACCCAAATTATCACACAGAGAAGAATGAGAAGAATATGGCAGAGGGGAGTTACAATGACAGATAAAGGCCAAAAATGGCACTGGAGAAATGACAGGTTGCAGCTAAAATTTAGTTGAGAAAATATTCATGAGAAAATATTCATGAAATGTAGAATTGATGGTAGAAATGATCTGCACATAGAGGCCATAAAACAAATGGCTCAAAGTAATTATGCAGAGTAGGAATAGACCTTCTCTGATACCACGTTAAACACACATGGGAAACAACATAATCTGAAAGATAAAACTTGAGAATACATTTTTATTAACATGTTATATAAATTTATAGTACATGGTTTGAACATTGGGTTCCACATCCCAAGGTCTCTTGGACTTCCTTTTGTCTATTCTGCTTCCACACTAACCCATTGAGGATTAGGTGTCCAACAGAAGCAAATGAAGAAGTGGCTCCCCTTGGAACACCATCAATCTCTTCAAGGCTATTATACATTCCACAACTCTCTGGTTCAAGTGTGTGCTTTTGAACACGTGCAACCTGCAAATGATGTTTCAAGGTATTGCATTCCTCCAGAATAAAATCTTCACGCTCTTAAGGTAGAGGACTTGAAATGAAACTCCTTCTTGGAACTGTTTCAATGGCCTTCATGGCAGCGTTGGAACTTCCTCCAGAAGACTGTCCATAGCCAAAACCCAAATACTTAGGCCTTTCCTCAACCATTATTGGCTCAACAATACCTTTTGCATGCTTACCCAAGCATTTTCCTTCATAGCCCATCTTGGACATTCGCTTGGAACCTATGCCTCTGGTATGTTTTTCAAAAGAACCAATGTGAAATTTCTTAGAATAATTTGAAGAGAAACTGGAATGGTTTACCTCTTCTTCAAGTTGATACTTGAAAAATGCTTCTTTGGCAACTAAGAGCTGTGACTCAAACTCATGCATCATTTTTAGGTTCATATTTGCAATATGAAGTTTCCTCTCCATTTCCTGCAATTTTTCAGAAAGCATCTGCTTCTCTTCCTCCACGGAATTCAACTACTCTCCAAGTAGGTTGCTCTTCCCTCTATCCTCATACATTTCTCTCACCATATCCAACATGATGAAAAACTATTGCTTCATGTCTTCATCAAAGAATCTTGTGATGAAGGATGAATTTGACGACTCACTTGTAGAAGTAGTCATTATGCCAATGAACAAAAGAACTTCAACAAGATTAACAAAGAGCTTATTCAAGAAAAATTTTGCAACAAACCTCTTGTGATTCTAGGATTGCTTTGAGGTCCTTTGGGATAAGAAGAATGCTTTTAGCCATTATTCCTTCTTGTCCTTCTTGGATTGAGCTATCAATTGCTTTCCCTTCACCTCTGCAAACTCAAACAATAGTTAGTCTGCAAGCAAGCATAGAATCAACCTCAGACTATTTAAACCCCTTTCATACAAGCAATATTTACTCTGTCAATCAACCATTCTGATATAACATTCTTTGAAGGTGGGGTTAATCAATATCGAGCTCTGATTCCACCCGGTCTGAAAATGGGGCACTAAATATTCCTTGTCAAGCTTACAAGAACCTCTCCCACTTCCAAAGATTAATTGTTTCCAAGATATTATGATTAACCACTTGCAGAATTAATAATGCTTGAAATATGTGTGTGCTTGTGCTTGTCTTTAAACTGTTTATGTGCCTTAAGTTTATTTGCTTGAACCGAAATAAAACATATAACAACAAATAAGGCAACAAATACAATGCAGCAACAAGCAATCACACATAACAACAATATAATATGGATTTCACCCAAAACTCTTGGCCTACATCTCCTTGAGCTCTAGTCAACTCAACTAGGCTCTAGGATTATGGCAAAGTCCTTTTACAAGCTCCACGGTTAACTCCACTAGTTTACACATAACACATTGGGCTTAGAACACCATCTTATCACTGGCTCTCAAGCTCTCAGGCTTTTTGGCATTAGCTCTGGCTCTGGCTCTCAGCTCTAGCTCTGGCTCTCGCTATGGCTCTGGCTCTTGGCTCTGGCACGTGGCTCTGGCTTTAGCTCTGGCTCTCGGCTCTAGCTCTAGCACTTGACTCTAGCTCTGGCTCTGGCTCTCGGCTCTAGCTCTAGCTCTGGCTCTGTCTTTGGCTCTTGGCTATGGCTCACGACTCTGGCTCTGGCTTTGGCTCTAGCTCTTTGCTCTGGCTTGTGGCTCTATCTCTAGCTCTAGCTCTCAGCTTTGGCTCTTGCTCTAGCTCTGGCTCTGGCTCGCAGCTCTCTCTCGGCCTTTGCGTGCCTCTGTAGTCCGCTTGACCTCCAAGTGACTCTCAGCAACCTTCTAGTGACAATTTTCATTCCTCCTACTCCCTCGACAACCTTCATCTCCCTTCAACACCTGTGCTCTCTTTGTTTTTATCATGCATCGGTTATAGTCCTCCATCATTGAAGAACCCAACTGTTTCCTCTTAAAAATCTATTTACAAATGGAAAGAGAATAGGTAGGCATGGAAACCTAGTTGTTTTGCCTTCCTTTGGTCATGTAAGCCAAATAATGGAAATACACAAGAAACACATGCACAACACATCATGGGCCTTTAGCTTGGACTTCAAATATTATGGAATCGTCCCTATAAACCTATTGGGTTCGTCCAAATATCACTTATCGCTACCGCTTAGGCAGGAGGTCTAAAACCCTCAATACATAGGAAATACAAAGAAATCCCATAAATCCAGACATCAAAATCGATGAATTCGGGTCTATAATCCCTTTTGGGTCCACCTTTGGTTGCCATATCACATCGCATTGTTGCATGCTCAAAATCCATTTATACAGGAAATACAAATAAAAACTGAATTTCCAGATTTTAAATATTATGAAACCACGCTTATAAACTCCATCGGGTCTATCCTTTATTGCAAGTTGCATATCGACATATCGCAGTGTGTTGGCCCTTTGTATCAGGGGTTCCCTGATTTTCGATCACTGATATTGCTGATCACTTTGTTGGCACTATCGCATTGGCCCATTGGAACATATCGCATATCACTGCCGTAACAGCCCCGGGGGTCTTCCCTTTGGTCACACCGATCGCTGATCTACTCATTAGATCCTGACCATTGATCCGCGACTGCTAATCCAGCGACTGATAGTCTGTTTCGGGCATGTAAGTTGCATGGGGATTAACCACCTGAAAAAATGGTTTCCTCTCTCCTCCACCATGCTATGCATCGGCCAATGTATGGCTTCAGGTCGAGCCCATCCTATACCACTCACCGCCTGAGGCCCGCCTGAAATGTCACTTACGACATTCCTTTTAGAATTAAAAAAGGTTCACCTATTTGGTTTATAAATTTGTTAGGTCTACCGAAGGTCTTTGCACCTGTTTAAAGTCCTTTCCCTTTGTTTATTGCGATGCGATAAAGAAATGCGATGTGATGGGTTTTTATTTTAAAAACACATTTTTCCCTTAAGTCCCATTTATATAATAATTTTCCTCATTTTTAAAGGATAAAGGCGAACTTCTTTTTGCGATAACTTTTGCATTCGAATTCCATTTTAGCCCATTCAAGTTGTAGTAGATTAAGAATGAAAAGATCTACACAATAGAGCTATTTCCAAGAGCATCTTTGGACATTCATTTTCCTCTGTGAGGAACATTTTAGACATAGAAGTCTATTCTAGATCCATTTTGGATCAGGCGGCTAGTAGGCCTAGAAAAAAGAAAAGAAAAAATAATAAATCTTTTGTCCATGTATCTCTATGGTGAATGCATGTACTCTCCAACATCTGCAAGCAACAAAAAGAAGTTGGTACCAAAAGAAAAATTTGATCAAGCCTAGTCAAAAGAAGTCAAATTTTGGCTTTCTCCTCCTCTCCTCAAATGCTCCAACAAGGTCAAGGTCAAGGCCATTCCAATCCATCACCCTCAGTTATTTCCACCATCCACCCATGATTCTCAGGCTTTTGCCACTTAGTTTGCTTACTGTCCCAAAAAACTACACGAATACCTAGTTTTACTATAGGAAACAAAAATACATAGAGAAAAAATTTATTTTTTCCATAACTTGAAAACCGCATCCATTTAAAAATTTGTTTTATGGGGAGATGCATATGGATGATGGTAACTTGTTCAAGCAATTTTAGAAAATTCCAATACATCGTTTCTAAGAAATTAGCCTCCATCACCTACAACCATTTTTGAATTTTCTTGATATTCATGCATCCATTTAAAAAGTTGTTTCATCGAGAGATGCATATGGATGATGGTAACATGCACAAGAAATTTCATCAAATTCCCATGTACAGTTGCCAAGAAATCGATCCCCATCACCTTTAGCCATTTTTAGTTTTTGCCAAGATCCGCGCATCCATTTGCTAAGATTTTCTTATTGTGAGGTGCATAATGATGATGGAAACATGCTCAGAAAATTTCAGGTCAATCCATTTTACTATTTGAGAGATATGTACAAAACACAACTACTACAAGAGGTTGTCCTAAATTACTACAGGATCTCTACAGGAATTTTTTTACTATAGGATATCTACAAGAAGGCAAAAAAGAAGATACAAGAGGTAATATGATGGAGAAATGGTTCAAAAGGTCAGTTATTCTTTAGGAAAGGTTGATATAGGTCCCCCAACATATGCACATCAACAATGAGACAACCCATCAGCAAAATGAGATCAACGAAAAAGAAAAAGGCAGTCAAGAAGATGTAGCTAAGTCATTAGTGGCACAACAACATCAACTCAGCAGTGACATGCATTTCTCTCCAACAACCATCTGGTAGCTACAAGCATGAAATATTCTTGACCTCTTCTCTTGAGCATATTATAGTTAGAAATTTTTTGTCAACGCATGAGAGATGAGGTTTTATAAGTTAAGGATGGGTCAGTAGTCTCAGCCACCTTCAACTAGTTAATTACAGCTCACTCTTTCAGTCATGCGATGTTGAAAAGTCAAATTATAAATGGTGATGATTTCAAGGAATGAGGACAGTAGTTAAAGAATATTTTTTTGCACAGGCCAAGTCACCACAATACTCCAACCCCTCCATCCACTTCATATTCACTATCTGTCTATCATTCATTTATCCCATTTCATTTTTCAAGAAAAAAACCCTACACTCTATCTGACCCTGATTTTTTTTTGAAAAAAACAAATAGAGCATCCTCTCCATTTTTACAAACCTATACTATTCCCTTCGAGCCCTAGCATCATCCTTCAAACAATATACATAAATTTTCATCACTAACATACAGTTAAAAGACTCTGAAAGAGAAGGAATGGCTACTACACGAAGACAAAATGTTGCTACAAGAAGGAAGAAAGGAACAAATGGTGCTAAAACTAAAAAAGACTATGCCTAAGACAGACCTAATCAAAAGAGAAACTCCAAGGCCATTAGGGAATCATTTAGGCCACAAGAGAGAAGAAGAAGGCAACAAAATGAAATGAGGCATTCACCATCAAATCAGAACTCAAACTGCAGTGATAAATAGAGGCTTTCCAAAAGGTCTCTAATTCACTTCTAGCTTTTGTCAAAGGCCTAAAATATGTTATAGAAATGGGAGAAAGGCAAGGAAATCAAGTTAAGGGCTTGCCCTAACCTCAAACTATCATTTATGCCCTAAACGGGTTTCCTGTAGTTTTAACAGGGTTTCCTGTAGGTTTCCTATAGTTTTCACAAAAAATATAGCATGATGTCCTAGTTCTCGTCTAAAGGAATTTTGAAGGTTTTTAAGGTGCGCAAATGCTAGAAGACTGTAGCAAAAGGTTGATAAGGCTATGGAATACCTTTCCAAGCTAAACAATATTCAAGAATCCATCTTGAATAAGGGGAGGGAAGAAAGCTAATGGTCTCAAGAAATAGTGATTTTTCTACGCATAGATTTTTGGGCTTGTCCTTGTAGAACTTACAACCAAGATTCTTAAGATAAAGGACTAAGGGGTGCACAAGAGAGAGGCCACCAGGGCCATGAATGAGGCACTATGAGGTCACTAAGTTGCTCAGACGATGAGAAACACTTTTAGCAGGGGGTTTGACAGGCCTCTAAATTAGAGATAAATTAAGGCCCATGCCTCTAAACTAAACATAAATTAAGGCTGTTGGAAATAATACTGAGAGGGGGGGTGAATCAGTATTATGAGATCAGATAAAACTTTTCAATTTCATACTCAGATTCATATACGCTACTTCAATTAAGTTAACCAGCGTATACACGCGATTGTGTCTAACGAAACTAGCGTATACCCAGAGATCTTATAATTCAGCTAGCTTAATCTTCAGTGAATGCATCAGAACATTATTAAGCATATTAACAGTAAACAGGTGCAGTATAACAGAACAGGACATCACACAAGAGCCACACATATAAACACCATGATATAAGGTGGAAACCCAATGTGGGTGAAAACCACCTGCTGCAATTTCTTTCTTTCTTCTTTAATGAGAAACTTCTTTTACAATATATTGGTGCAGTCCTTTACCAGTATGCAGGCTACAACCTGCAGACGGCTACAACCCTCTCTCGTTTTCCAACTACTTCTGGAAGGGAGCTACAACCCCCTCAGCTCTTGTACTAGCTGATCCATTTACTAGTACGTAGGTGCTGACCCTACAATCTTCAGGGACCACGTTTCATCAATTTTCAGACTGGATCCAAGAGTACAAAACAAACATTACTGCAATACAATCATCAACTTAAGCTTGCATCATAATTCATTAAACAACCCAATACTGAATCACTGAAACCCTGTCATTAAGAACACAGAACCCAAACCAGAGACTAGAACTCTGCAACAACCACCAGAATCAGCAGCAACCTGAGATATCAAACCTTATCATGAATACGCTACTACACTGTACCGAAACCGCGTGTATACGCACTTTCTCCAAAGGAAACCCGCGTACAGATCTAGAAATGATTACTTATGCCTTTGCTGTCAAATCCGACCCTTGCCAAAACTTCCCGAACAGACAACCAGCAATACCAGATCCTCTCACTTCGTCAGACACACCAATTGCACACACTTTGCCTAATGATCTTCTCCTTATATAGCCTTAGGCCTTGCTCAATACCATGGTCCAAAACCATAACAAACCAATACCATCAACTTCGAAACTAGGGATCAACACGTCCGTCGAGACACCATGGTCCAAAACCATAAGCACAACTTCCAAGGACTAACTGCCACGGACCAAAGGTACTTTTCACATGTACGCGCTTTTACTGAATCCAACCTGCGTGTATACGCTTGTTCTCCTTGATGATCCTGCGTATATCTCTTTCTTGTCCTGCTGTACTGAGATCTGTCGTCTGATTAAGTTGCCATCACCTGTACCAACCTCTGAGTGAGTTGCCATCAAGGACAACACTTGAAACATAATGCCAACAATAGGGCCTAAAATTCTTAACTACTTTATATACTGCATAGGTTTGTTTATTAATAGCAAGTTAGTTCAACTTTGACCCCTTATTGTAGTGGCTACAACCACCCTCCAAAATTTTTCCTTATCTTCATTTTGGAGCCTCCCTACCAACCATCCTCGATAGCATGTCTTGCATTGTCAAGTACACAATCTTCAATGGTTTTATAGCAGAATTCTAGCTTGTGCATGATGGCTTTTTGCATCCCCCTCATAGGTAGTTTCTCCAGATTTAGTCCAGCTATAGGTTGAGAAGCTACCTCAAAAAATTGTGCAATTCTGGAGGGGAACCAACCTTCCCTCCGGAAATTGTGCAATCCTGACTAGTAGCCTGCTGGGCTCCAGAATTACGCAATTCTGTCTGTCAACCTTCCCTAGAAAAACTACGCAATTTGTCCCAACAGGACTACTCAACCCAAAAATTATGCAATTCTGGGCAACAGTCAGCTGCTTAACACAGAAATTGTGCAATCCTTCTGGGTAGCCAGCCTAGCCCCCTCCTAGAAATGCACAAATTTTCCCCTCAGTCAAATGGGATGTTGCATGTGCCAACGGGTTGATCAGTTCCACCAGGACCGAAAAAACTTGACTTGCATGCATGGGCTAGTTTTTCTTGAAAAAGCAGAAAGAAACATGCAAAAAAGAATCCCTATATTTTAGGGAGCTATTTTTAGCAGCTAGAGGTTACATGCAAAGATCATTTTAGAATATTTCCTCCAAGTGTTGCTTTTTCCTAAATTTGTGGCATGCGCATCATGAGCCTCAAACTTACTTATTTGATGCTTTAGAGATCACTTATTCACATCGATCTTGGAGCTCTAACATCCATAGCACATCTAGGAGTCTTCGACACATTCAACCCAGCTATTTATGGATAAGTCCTCTTAACTTGTCTTTGCAGCATTTCTATCACATTTTCTGTTTTGACTTTTGTGGATGTTGTTTGTTTGATTTCTGTGAAAGCTTGCTGTCCTTTGGATGCATATTAGCTTGTACAACCACCATTTAAGTTTTCATTAGCATCTCACTTTCTTGCATGCATGACGTTGGTTTGAACGAACGGTCTCTGATTCAGCGACTCGCTTCACCCACATGCATGTTGCTTCATTTTCTCAATATTTCATTCATTGTTTTCATGCATGATCATTCACGCATGCTTACACTCAGTATCGCCATGCATTCACATTCACATTTGCTTTCAGTTGCACATCAGTGGGTTTGGGCAACCTTGGCTCGGACTCTACCTCACCAAGATAGCATTGCGCAATCTTGAGAGGGAAGGCTATGCCTTCCTCTCAGAAAATGCCCATTTCTACCCAGTGACTACACTCCAATCTCGCATTGCGTAATTCAAAGTGGTACTGACTACTAGCCCATAAAATTGTGCAATGTAGTCACTAGGCTAGCAACCATTGCCATCATAAATTATGCATTACACAATTCCAACAGCCAGTAGGCCAATGTGGATTATGCATTACACAATTCTAGTAGCCACCCTACCTCCCAGCAACATGGACTACCTTTTGCGTAGTTCTAGCAGCCAATCTCTCGACCTCCCAGAACAAATTGTGGAATCCTTGCCAGTAAATCCCCAAGTATGTTGCATGTCATTCCTAATGTTTTCTTTGGTTTTAGCTGATTGGTTTCTTGCCATGCATGTCGCTACGTCTCCCAATCTAGTAGGTGTTCATTTTCCTCTCAGCAGTTCAGGATCAATGGCCTCCAAGAGACTAGGATCAAAGGACACTGATGGAAGTGCAACTGGAGCAGCAGTTGAACGAGTGTCTACAAGTTTGTTGATCTATGAAGACACCAAATTGATTGTAGACATAGAAATCAAGCTAAAATGGCAAGAGGTATATGATGCATTTTCAGGCACATTTGGGAAGATCTCGAAGACCACCAAGTCTATGTGAACATCCACAAGTCTAGCTCGTATCAAATTGCATGCAGATATCCCTTGTTCCCATGGGTAGACATGATACATTGGATCGTCTCGCACACTAATCCCGAGATGATGACATTTGAGTAGTGTCAGAGAGGTGGAGATTGCTACCTTCAAGGCACAAGATTATGAATAGATGTATCATATGTCGAAGCCAGTGATGACCATGGAGACATCCTTCAGCATACCCAACAGTAATGCCAACTCGAGAGATATATTGAAGAACTAGGTGAAGGATCCGGCCAAATTAAGGATGACAACCAACCAGGTCTACAATATGAATATACTACGAAAGGTGTATCAATACTTGGTCATCCTTTCATGTCGCTTGTATGGGCAAGAGATCATGGAAACCTTTCTGCAGAGTTAAGTGATCGCATTGGACCAACTGGTCAGAGAAGGCAAAGCATGCAACTAGTCTCACATGTTGGCTCACCAGCTAAAGGAATAGGTAACAAGAGCTCGACAACTACCCAAAGGTCAACAAGTAGAAATCTGCATGTCCGCCTACAACTTGGGTGCAATCTGTGCCCATTAGGAGTTCCCGGGCTTGACGTGGGCATGGACATCGGTGTAGACCTCTGTCAGCACTTATTGTAAGATGTTGTCCGAATGCAACTTCAGAGGAGTTATCACACAACTGTCTCATCATTTTGTCACCCCATTGTACAAGATGATATTTGAACAGGATCCACCCTACATGTCAAAGGAAGAAATGGAGGCACTGATTGATATAGAAAATTGTTATGCCTCACCGTCTGGCACCTTCATACAGATGTACAATGTGGAGAAGCCTTTGCATGTTCTACCAAATTTTTCCTTGGACAAGCTTGTCATGCAAGAAGTATCATATCACATCTCGGTAGGATTGATAGCTAGGCTGCACCAGAAGAAGAAGGCACCTTGGCCCGCTCTTCTCTTGAGGATCAGGTTATACGAGATAAGGAATTTTAAGCATGCAAATGTCGAAGCAAAGGAGATCAAGAAATATCAATTTGATGCCTGAAGCTACAATCTGTATGACTCTCATTGTCTTGTAAAAGATCACTGCACAAGAGAACAATTTCAGTGGATCCACAGGGCATGGCATTGGGCAAAGGAAGACCCATGGAGATATTGTCTCAGCTTCTCTAGACCTAATGAAATGGTTGACATCATTGTAGAATGGTCAGCAAAGCAGCATCTTAGATAGCACTAGTAGCAGTGGCAGCAGAGGTAAACATACCAGTGCGCGACAAGGAAAAGAGGAAGATTGTCGATAGCATGGAGGAGGAACAAAGCTACAAGTTTCGAGTAGACCCACTTGTGTAGAAAGCATCTTTGGAAATAGAGGCAAAGATGCAACAATGCGACAAGAGGAACATGAAAAGGTAGAGAGAAAAATAGAGAATGGAGGAAATAGAGAAGGAGTTGCATGAGTTGAAGGAGAAACTCCAGAAGGAACAGGAGCTACACAGATAGGAGAAGGAGGCACAGTAGGAACAGGTAAAGTAGGAGGCAGAACATGTACAGACATATTACACAGAAACATGTTACACGATATTTTGTCACTGTCCCTATACTCCCTATTCCATGATCCTGGAGGACCTCTACAGTGAACCCTACATGCTTCCCCTTCATGAAGAAACTCCCATTGTGTCCCTCTTCATGAGCAGAACAATTTCCTTTTGCATCATTTCCAAAAAATCTTCTGTTTTTCCTAGTTTACAAGACCGGCACCAATGACCCGTGTCCTCCTCGTGCTGATATGCAAGGATTCTAATTGTCCTTAGTTTCGATTGGAGCAATTGAGCCTTGTTCCAATTGCACCGATCCTCTTTTGGAAAGTTTTTTAAATAAGGAGCCAAAGCTTCTAGCTCTAGAAGCTTCATAACGAAAGTTTGGTAAATAGTTAGGCCAGATGGAGTTGAGGAGATCAGTTTGGGCTCCTTTCCCCTATTAGGATGGAACTATCTCAAGAGATAAGACCTTCTCCCATGAGAATAGGAACCATCTCCCTTCCATCCATGATATATAAACCTCCTTTTTTCCCAAGCACAAGCTAGTTCTAATTAGGCTCTAGTTGAAGTTTTGATTGTGGAGTGATCAACAAGTTATCCATAGTTGTAGCTCTCTAGTTGTGTGTGAGGGAGAAGTGTGAATTTGGTTTAGTGTGAAGACTAAAGGGAAGAGCCTTAAAACTACCATTTTTGAGGCCATCACGGAATACTAATGGAAGTGTGTGGGAACCCGGATTTGTCAGAGGAGAACAACAATGTCAAAACAACGATTGTATTCTCTTCTTCATTTAATATATATGCAACTATCGATTCCTACATAATATGTCATCTCACATGTTTATGGATTAATGTTTCTTGACCTGTTAAGTAGGTTGAATACAATTTGTCTATTATCATAGTTGTTTTTCATTGTTGTGTACTTTTTTTCAGATGCTTGAAGAAGGAAACGGGAGATAGTTGGAGTGAGCAAGCAACGTCACCACCAAACATGATAAGCTTACTAAGAGGTAGGCCCTCTCAATTGGTTCTAACCTAAGGAAATCTTCCATAGAATGTCTTGTTTGTGGCTAGACCCACTCTCAGGCTAGAAGAATTATTTGTGTCCACACTTAGAATTTTAGTTCACCATAAATTGGCGACTCTACTGGGGAACCAATCCTTTTATTTTCTTGGCTAAAATTTAATGGTTTTGTGTGAACCTTTCTAGTTTCACCATTTCCATTTAGTTATGTCTACTTTGCTTTGCTTACTGCTCTATCTCTGAAACTCATAGTAGCAAGTCTGGTCTGAACTTTTGAAAATTTTATTTTTTTCTTTGCATCCTCACTCAACACGCTTATTTCGCTAAGAGTCACACCGATTAGCACGATATGCTCAAAAACAGTCACGTCGACCCCCTTCTGGCACTTGTTGTCAGTTAGGAAGTTGTGTCGATGCCTGTAAGTGAATATTAGGTTTCACCCCAGATATTGGCCAATGTGTCTTTCTCTCTTGATTTCTTCCTTGTAAGGTGTTGAGACCATCTTCTCCCTAGCTGGAAAGATGCATTTCACTTGGTTTATTTGCTTATTGACTTGCCTTGTTTTACTTAACTTCTTGAGTCTATGAATGGTTTGTAACCATAGGGAATCTAGGTTGTCATCCATTCAGTTGATTTTGAACCCAATGAGTCAAGTTGTTGGTAAATTTAATCCTTGCATTTTGTTTATAGTCCTCTTGTTGCTTTGGGTCTCCATTACACAAGTTTGAAAAGTTTTGTTTGCTAGCCTAAATATCTCTTTTCTGGCATAGATCACATTATTTGTCTTGTTTTTGGTAGATTCATTGTGTCATTAGTTGAAAGAGATTCTCTTTTCATGTTTTTCATTTGCTTGAGAATCAATTGTCTCGAAACTCTTTCATTGAAGTGTTTTATGAGAAATTCATTTTGTCATTTCATGAAAAGTATAAAATTCTAGTTTGCTACATCAATATGTTACGGTAGTTAGCATCATTGAAAACTAGGATTACATTTGCATTCAAAAAGGAAATATTATTCTCTTTACTTTTTAAAGGACTGTTTGGAGTGTACTTGTTAGGAAACTAGGAATTGGAATGAATTTTTCATTAGTTAATTTTCTCAAAAAGTGAAGTAGTGAAAAATCATTTTGCTTTCAGTTGCTTGGTTGTTTTCATTTGATTGTGTTTTCTACCCTCTCTAGTGTAGACAATTCATCGAATTGAAAGGGTCTTGTCTCATTTAGCTGCATTTAGGACTTTTTGAGTCACATCGCTAAGGCCTAAAAACCAAGACATAATTCAAGATAAAATTTAAAATGAACTCAATTAACCTAAGGTGCATTTGAAACCTAATGAACACATCTAGAAGGCCTAGGCTAGAAATGTGTTTAGATGTCTTTAAAACTAGCAGTTGCTATTAGCTCTAACACTAGACAGCGCTTATACAGACTTGCACTTCCCATACTATTGAGTATATAAAGGGAGACCCCTCTAGGCTACAATTATTTATCCATAGCAAGCCAAGTCTGTCGCCTTGTAAACGTGATACACTGAACACAGCATTTAGGGAGATTGCTTGCCCGTACTTCTTGGTTCTTGGGAGGTATTCTTTAGTTCATAGTTGCATGGTAATCCTTTTTACCTAGATCATCTAGAGTAGTCATTTAGTATTTTTGACTCATTAAAATTAAAAGATCATTCAAGTTCTTGTCCTTTCGAGTTCATTTCCAATCAAAATTGATAGAGTCATATTTGCTTCTTTCTTAACTCTTAAAACATGAAAGAGCACCAGTTTATTTATGCATCTTAAAAAATTGTTTCCCACAATCTTATAACATCCTGTTAGTGTTTTCTAGACCAAATCTTGAGTCTTCCTTAAAGTACATTTTAAAGACTTGAAATTTATCTCTCTTTTCCTGTTAACTAAGATGAGATCATCATGGCTGAACCATCTAGTTCACCTAGTTCCTCTTCCTCTCCTCCATATGAAAGATTGTCTGAGGAGCCTTTTCCTAAATTACCAGAGTCACTCGAGGACCAAGGCGTTGAACTTGGAATCATTATGAGCATTCAACCTTTGTCATCTCATCGTCCACCTACTTTAGATACTGGGTCACCTTCTGATATTGACCCCGAATCTCTGGACAATCCCATCCAGACTCCTGAGAGTTCACCGACTACCGAAGGTTAGCTTGGAATGGTTATATATCCTTTGAATCCTTTGTTCAACCCTATTGTGATATCACCACAGTGCCCATATAGTTCGTACGATCAGTCAGGTGTTCCTTTGGAATTATCCCCTCGTACATCTTCAATCGTTCTCGTTGCTTGTTCTGAGCTATGGAACCCAAAGGCGAAGCTCCAGTTACCTCTTCAGATCAATCGAATGTTTCTACTCCACACACTGTCGAAGAGGAAGAGCATCAATTTCCTCTTGAAGGCTTCCCCTACACGGGGAGCATCCCCATCAACGTGTATCAAGATTTGCCACCTAATTATGTGACTTTAGCATAGTTGGTCTTAGGTACACCTAGTGCCTCATCGCTTTATCACAACCCTGTTTGGACGTTTGGCACCATGCCTACTACAAGCCCGTTCATTCAAAACCTGGCCTCCCAACAGGTGATGATTTATGTAGTTACCTCATTCCCGGTGCAACCCACCGTTCTGAACCCTCTTGTCTCTTCCACCCAAGTCACCCGTTCAGTTCAACCGGCGGTCTCGAGGCACATTGTTGTCAGTTCTTCGTCCCCTCCAGTAAGTGGACAAGTTATACCACCACATGCGGGGTAGAATTTGAGTGTTTCTATGATGTCAAGCACAACCAATGTGAGTAGCTCACAAACTCACATGGTTGGGATGAACCAACCTTCTTCTAGTGTTATGCAAAACCCTGCTGGTCCTGCTAGATCAAGCAATGTCCATCACCAACAGGTCAAAAATCCCATTGGTCTGTCTGGGTCAAGCAATTTCTAGTATCAGCAGCCTTATGAGGCTCAGGTTTAGTACGAAGCTCCTTATGTTCCATATGGTTCTCAAGGAATGGTCAATCCACTTTACATCCTTCAGCCTGGACAGTATATTTAGCTTGGTTTGTCCACTCTTCTAGGTGGATATGGCCAAATACAGTTCGGCAAGTTCCAAGGTATTAATCTGGGAACTATTCAAGTACCCTTGTAGCAATAAGGACAACCTCTGTAACAAAAAGGGCAACCTTCATTGCAGCAAGGGTCATCTATGTAGCAGCAGGGGCAGTTGATTCCACAACAAGGACAACTACAACAATCGCAGGGGAAACCCTTGCAACAGTTGCAGCAAGCCATGCAGCCGTAGATGCAGTATGCTCCATAAACCTACCAGCCTATGCCTTTGTAAGGTCAACCTCTGCAGCCACAGGGACATTCTTTGCAGCCGTAAGATCAACCCTTGTAGCAGCAGAACCAACCCAGGCAACAACAACCCTTATATACATATCAATAGGGTCAACCCTTGCAAGGACAAGGTCAAGGTCAAGTCCTACAGTAGCATGCCCAAAATCCTAATGTCCAACGGTAACAGGTTATGAATCCTTTTGTCGAAGGGCAACAAATCCAAAATCCCTATGTCCAAGGATAGCAAGTGCAAAATCCTTATGTCCAAGGACAACAGGTCCAAAATCCTCTTGTTTTGGGGTAGTCGGTTCAAAACTCGTATGTTCAAGGACAAAAGGTGCAATATTGGCAGGCTCAACAACCTTTTACCCATACTTTTCTTATCAATAACCTATGGCCGGATAGTTTTAAGGCTTTTAAGGTCAAAATCCTCCCTACGACCAAGGAAACCTACAGTGGGGGCCAAATCAAATGCCATATGGCCAAAGCCCTCCACTCTGGGGACAAACTCCTTACCAGCAGGGATGGGCTCCTCCAGTTGGACCCACTTATCGACCTCCAATGCCTTTTAATACTCAATTGACATTCTTGGCTACACTAGAGTTTCTAGATGTGTCTTGACTCATGAAGGATCCAATTCATCATTCGCCATACTGGCCTCTGGTTCCGTTTGAGATCCCAAGTGATTGTCTGAAGTTCAATGGGAAACAAAAAAGAAGATCCTCAAGCCCAAGTGATGACATATCACCTCTGGTGCTCTTCAAATTCCTACATTGATGATTCTATTTGTCTCTGCCTTTTCCAACGAACCCTTACAGGTGCTGCAGCCAAGTGCTACATCGAGCTCCCTCGAAGTACTTGCCATAACTTCAACTCTTTAGCCATCTCTTTCCTCACGCATTTCTAGTTTCCAATTCTCTATTAAACTAGCACCTATTTGCTTACATCACTCAAGCAAGATACTACAATGCACACCTTCGATCACATCCATGAATGGAGAAGTAGACGTCGCATGATCAAATTCGAGATTGTTTATCAGTTGCTAACCAAATGGTTTACCAAGTCATTCATTGCTCCAATTGCTCACAATATAGCTATGGGTGGATGCGTTACTGAAGAACAAGCCATTGCTCATGCCCAGTACTTAGATCTCATTTATTCTCAGTTTGGCACTTTGTATGAGTTATTACTTGATGCTCTGCAACCATCATCTGATCCAACGACATCAAAGTTACAAGCTACATGCCCTGTTGATGGAGTAATTGGTTCAATGTCCTAGACCCCTACAAAATCTTCTTCCAAAACAAAGTCGGTCTCAAACACTGCTTCCAATAGTCCCTCCCAGAATCTGCCTAGCCCTGGTAAAACCTCATAGGTCCATGTTGTTTAGTTTACCACAGTAGACAAATCCTCGAAAGGTCCTCCTAAGTCGTCTACTGGTGATTCTTCACAATGGAAAGCTAAGTATCCGTGCCTCATTTGTGAGGAGGATCATTATACTAAGGATTGTCCCCAATGGTCCGAAGTTAGTCATTTTCTCAAAGGAACCCCAGCTATCGTAATGAGGCATTTTTGTCTCAGCAAACTCAAATGGTAGACCAGTCTCAATCGTTTGCTTCCTCAAGATCTCAAGTGTTCATGATGAGTGCGCCTATTAATGTGTCTACTAGATCAAAATATATCAAACTCCTACTCTGACAACTAAGAAAGAGAAAGAGGCCACCCCTTCTTCTTCTACCCCGATTTCTGGCCTTCTTCATATTGAGCACCCTAACCTTGATTTCATCATTCGACCTCCTTCTCGAGGTGTGCTAAGGAAGTCCTTGTTGAGGATTTGACCCAAGCATTATCAACTATGTCTACTCTCGAGGTACTCCAAAGCTATCCGTATCAGCGGAAATCATTATTGTTGACTATTGGAGGTATTTCTCCTACTGATTCCAATATGACATGTTTTGATCTAGAGAACCGCATTCCGCGACTGTGTCATCAGATTGGATTTCTCATTTAGGTAATCATCAATGAGAAAACCATTCATAGGATTGTCATCGATGAAGGCGCTTTTACCTGCATCATGTCAGTCGCTTGTTGGAAGGCAATTGGTTCTCCTACTTTGAACCAATCCCCTAACACTTTGGAAGATTTCAACGGGCGCGATTCATGGCCATTCAGTGTCTTACCCAACCTTTCCATTACTTTGGAGGGAAAGACAATACACATTGAGGTGGATATTGTTGATGCTAATCTAAATTATAATCTTCTACTCAGACGGAGTTGGACCCATGCCATGCATGTTGTAGCATCCCCCTACTTCCGATTGATTTGTTTCCCCATCAAGGGAAGATTGTCACAGTCGACCAACTATATTTCTTTTCCTCTTCCTCCTCAGATGGAAATGTTCTGTATGTCAAGCACATCGGTGCTCCTTATGAGAGTGTAGGGGCAGGACTTTTTAAAGATTCTTCCATGAGGGGATTTTTTCCACTCCCACCTCCTCATTTTTCCTTTGTCAACATGATCTTGGTCAAATATAATCCTTGGGTCATACCTTCACCGGATCTTGTTGATACCTGTGGTGAGGTTATGCCACTTAATCCTATCGGAATTAATTACGTGGAAATTGTTTCGGCCTCAAGTTCCATTTCCTTTGATTTTCCTATTTCAAGGACATCTCTCGATACATATTCTCAATCCATGTGGCTTGGTGCTTTGGAATCCCTTGATCCCTTAGCCAAGAATTTCCTTACTGATGAGAGTATCATGGAAATAATGTCTCTAGAAGAATCACCTTGGAACGATACTCATCATCATTCCTCATTCTTGCCTAGCCCAGTAGTCATGTTTACTCATCTCGAAGAGTTCTCTTCTCAATTTCCTTCCCTACTGCCTCAGGCATTGATCATGACTCATGAAGTATGGCTGGAGGGAAATTTGGGTAACATTACCCAAATTATGCCAATCGATATTTCTGTGAAGCCTGCTATCATTGAAAATGTCCATATTGGGGTAACTTGTTCTCCAGATGAGATCAAGATCTATACTTGTCTGTTTCAAGAATTCTATGATGTGTTTGTGTGGTCATATGAGGAAATGCTTGGCATTGATCCTAGCATCTTCATGCTAGAAATACCAACTTATCCTCATGAAAGGCCCGTTTCGCAATGGCTCCACCCTGTGCACCCTAGGAAAGCAGCAACTATCAAGGGTGAAGTTGAAAAACTTCTCAAAGTTGGATTCGTTTATCTGATCCCTCTCTGTTATAGACATTTTTGGGTACTTCAACCCCAATCATAAATTTCCATAAACTGAGGGCTCCTAAGTCCCTAAAATTGTTGCTTCATTACCTAAAGGAACAAGGTCAGCTGATTACATCATCTCCCAAAAGTTCTCCACTAAAAACTGCTCATAAATGGTCAAAACTGGACCATACTGAAAACCAGTGCAGGGCTGCGATCATATCACCTTCCCAGTGTACAAGGTGCGATGCATACTGAATGGCTCCTCTGTAGGGTGCGATGGTCAGGAATGGACAAATGGCAGGGAAAAAATGTGAGGTGGAAGATCATGGAATCTTCCAAAAGCTTCCCCTCTAACACTTGCCTCTCTGTTTTCGACCAGGGATGAGTAAGAGATCAACATTCTCCAAGTGGAAGTAGGAACTATCAGAGAGAGGACACTAATAAAGACCCCATAAGATGACTCACCTCCCTTCAATCATCTATATATGGATCCCTCATCACAGAGATCCAGAGGCTGGAATCTTGTATCTAGTAGAGAAGTGTTGTTGGTTTTCTGGTGTATATTCATAGTGTTGGGTGATCTAAGCTTTACTTGAGGTGAAGAAGGGCTTTCTTGCTGGAGGATGATGCTGGGTCAGAACATATGGTTGTAATCCTCTTGCTACTTTTCATCTTAATAAAGCTATTCAATTTTCCTCCATATCTTGTATGTTTACTTATATAATGCATTTGTATGGTGTTAACACACATCTGGTCCTGTGTTATTTATGAATATAGATCTTTGTTCTTCGATAGTAGTATGTTGTTGTGATTCCACATGTGCTCTTTGAAGCTGGGCAGATGAAGAAGAAGCGGCGAAACTCTATCAGGAAGGAGAGGAAATCAAGCGCAAGACTAAGGTTGGTCTCCTTTGTTCCACTCCTATCTATTGTCATAAAGGAAAGCGAAAGTAGACTTTACTTGTTTATTTCTAAGATAGCTACCAGTCTTAGTGGGAATAGAATCATCCGAGTGGACACTATTCCTTGTAACAAATGGTGACTCCACTAGGGAGTGACTAGATTGTTTGTTAGCATATCTTTGTTTCTTTTATAAACTTACAGGCGGAGCCTGAAGCCAAGCCAGCTAGCCTTCGAACTGCATTTGTTATACAAATGCAAATTAGATCAATGCTACTTCAATCTATCTCCAGGTTTTGTTTATGAATTAAACAATCAATCTGCAAACAATCTAATTTCCATAAGTGGTGGCTCTAGTAACCTCCTTAGATCTACCCCTGTGATTTACATATACTGAACATCACTTACTCGGCCTAAATCCCTGAACTGAATTGCAAATTCTAAGAAAAAACTCGTTCAAATTCTCACACTGGTACCATCACACCCTGCCTTCAAGGCAGTCTGTATGCATCGCACTTCCCGAGTGCAGTAGGTGCGCTGCATACTGAATTCACAGTGTGACAGGTGCGATGGTCAGGGAAGGTTAACTTTACCTTCAGACTTTGGTTTTTCCTAACTGTTTTCAGTCCTACTTAGGAGTTTTGATGTCTGTAGTTAGTGTATTTCTATGAAAACCCCCTTCTCTTACATCACTCTGCCTCCATAGTGCAAGGAACTGTAAGTGTTTTTATGTATTGTGCGCCATTTTCAGTTCTCTTTTGCAAAAAAGTAGCATAGTCGAACTATCGTCTCTTGATCTGAAAGTGTCGTAGCTGTCGTTTTCAGTCATAGAAGACAATCCAATTGTTCTTGATAGTCAATTATACAGTTACTATTGCATATGATTTGAATTAATAGTTTTTAAAGTGTCGAAAAGAAATTTTCATTTCGAAATCAAAAAGTGTCTCTCTTACCTTCACTTCATCTTGAAAAGAAATTTGTTGAGTATTGTCACTTTGAAAATAATTCAGATTTGCACATAGCTTTCTTATCATCATTCATACATTAAGAAGGCTGAAAACAAATACATGCATGTGCATTTGCATTTTGGCTGCTTGGTTTGATTTAGGACAGTGCATTTAGCGTGTGCTTCGTGCTCTTTGCTGAAAGATTCTTAACTTTCTTTCCTTAGTAGCTAGGATTTTCACTGTCAAAAGAAGATTAAATGTTTGTTTATCATCTTAGACTGAATTTTAGGAATTGTATACACATCACGCGGTGAACCTGAAAGGCGAATTTTTAAAGAAAGATCAAATTAAAATAAATTTAATGAATCTAACAACACTTTGGAACCTAACACACAACATCTAGAGGTGTAGGCTAGAGACGTATTTCAGCGTCGTAAAACCTGGTAACTGTTGCTTTCATTGTTGGTTGGGTGATTCCTCCACTCTGAGATGGCAAGTGCCAGTATGGACTTGTGCTCCCACGTACCATCGAGTATATTTTGGGAGACCACAATAGGCTGCATCCTTTA
>APFE031016967.1:0-28026 GCA_000404065.3 Pinus taeda | reverse complement strand
CAATTCACTCTATTAGCATAAATATAATCAAAAACATGCAATAAACTAGTGAGAATGGTGGATTAAGTCAAGTTAGGAGGTTGAATGAGCCCATATAATTATCCATTTTTGGGGCTCATCATCACCCCCCTACTGAAAGTGTTGCTCATCCTTTGAGCAACCAATCTATGTCCTCATCTTTGATGGACCTGGTGGCCTCCCTGTCATGCTAAGCTTCTGAAGTGATTTCCTCTTCTGGGTCATGAAATCATGCTTTTCTCTCTGCTTCTTCCCACTGCCTGCTCCTTTTCCTAGAGAATTCTCAGCTTTGGTATGATTGTGCAAGTATATTCAATCAGATGGTCGAAATGGTGGTGAAAGGAGATGAAACCAGTGGAGGATGGAAGAAAAGAGTGGTTGCATGCCTCCTCAATAGACTTCAAGCTTCAAATCCCTCTCCATAATCGATTCTGGCCTGCCCAAAGGCTCTACAGGATGTTTATGGTAGAAATACATAACTTCCTGTAGAAAGTCCTGTAGCTTCTTGTAGAAGGTTGAACCATGATTAGATTGTGTCCAAACCCTGAAAAAATGAGTGTTCATGGAGGGGATGGATGTGAGGATGCCTGGGAACTTGGTAGGGACCCTTCTGCTTGTGTTGGGAGGCCCCCTCTCCGCATTGTGTACCTGCAACTTGCAACAATTACCAGAGATTAAACTTTGTTTTTTTCTCTCTGTTTCTTCCTTCTTTCTCTTTCTTGCTTTTCCTGTGATGGTCTGCCCTAGGTTTTCTTTCCCTTAGCTTCCTTACCCTTAGTTTTCTTCTCTGCCTCAATATCTTGCTTCCTCATGCTCTGTTTTGGCTTGTGCACTGATCAAATGGGAATTATGTATATGTTTTCCTCCCCAAAATGTGGAGGATAGTATCCCTCAAGTGTTTGTTCTTTGCAAACCATTCAACCAGTCTTGTCATGTTTTTCACTCTATCGAGTCTTGCCATAGAAAAGATAATGGGCTTTTTACGGTCATTCAAAATGCACATGTGTTCAGCTGTCTGTTCAGGATTGAACAAGAGTTCCTCAATTGAACCATGTAAAGCAGTAAGACGATGCTGCTTCTCTATATAAGGGAAATAAATATGCATGTCTACTTCTGGAGAAACAATGTTGAATTTGGGATCAAAAACATCAATTCCATGAACCACACAATAAAGACCAGGAAGGGTGAAAGCAGTGTGGCTCTCATATTGTCCAACAGTATCCTTGCTTCCAGCAATCTCTTGATATGTGCTAGTGATAATAAAATCTACATGATTCATTGCAATTAGATCTGCAGTAAACTGGCAAGAGAAATGGTATTTTCCTTCATATTTTTTCAGTATATGTTTGCATATGGGTATTTGGTCTTCTCCAAAGCATGGGCTATGTTGCACTGAGTGATTCCTTGTCTATGTGAAATCAGAGATGCAACCAAATTTCCATCACTGTAATTGCCAATTATCAGACCAGGTTAACCTTTTAGCTCTGTCGTTACTTCGTTTAATACAGCCTCTGAAAATCTTTCCAAGTAAGGCCACACATCAAATCGAGAAACCCATTTCTGCAGAACTCCTTTTTCTATTCTAAAGGGTACCCGGAGTATCCTTGAATGTTGTGTTCCACCAATTCTTTCAATTCGTTGATTGCATGTTGTACCATAGGCCTTAGGAATCAACCGAGTCACCACAATAATTTTAGGTTTGATGTCCAATCCTTGATGTTCTATTCTCAGCAACATTTCATTCTCCAATGCATGGGAAAACAAGTCCACCACCTCAGGGGTTTCCCATAATTTCTTGGAGTCTGAAGGTTCTTTTCTAATGAACCCTCCTAGCATGGTAAAAAAACTCTGTTTTTGTTGTTCTGAACTTGCCTGCTCGCGTACAGAAGGAGGACTTCATGATTTCTCTACACAGAGCGCAGAGCTACGTCTCTGTTATGCACACAGTCATATAAAATTCACAATTTTTCACCGGTGAGCCTTGACAGTGTCTCAATTTTTCTATAGGAAGGATTTTAATTCAAGACCCTGGAGAAAATCTCACATGTAGACCACGAAGACAATTCCAGGTAGCAATAAGAAAACAGCTTTTGAATTCATAGACAGACTTGCATTCACATTTTCCCTACCCCCTCAACATGTCCAATTCACCACCTTTTGAATTATTTGCATGGGAAAGTAATGTTCAGGCCTACCTCTCTGAGAAACTCCAATTTGTCGAAGAAAAATCCAGGCTTTTCTGCTCTGGAAGGCTGTTTTCTGTGTTTCCTGTAGAAGACTTCCTGTAGAAACACCTGTGGAGCACGACAGGCGGGAATTTTATAAGAAACGACAAAAATCTCGAGAAACCAGGCAAGAATCTTGCAGAGGACCACTGGTTAACTGATCTGGACGTGGTGGACGTGTGCTCCAGTTGTGACCGCAGTTGAACAGAGGGTGGTGAGAGTCAGCCAAGCATCATTTAATTTTGGCGTGATTCGTGGTGAGGGAGTGCAGTGGCCAAGCATACGTGGCCACATGCAGATGGCAGTGCTGTGATGAGCTGCATGTCCTCTTCTCGTTAATCAGTTGCACTGGAGTTAAAATCTCTACCACTGTCTGTTTTTTTATTTTTTTATTTTTTATATTTTTTTTAATTCCCGTGACTGATTGCACACATGCTTAGATGATCCCTGGATGAGTGCAATCATACTTGCTACCTTTTTGGATGAATCCCACCATCTCATTCATTCATGCACTGCTTAGATTAGATTCATGCAATAGGGGAACAAGTTTTAGTCATGTACCTGAAGTCAAATGGTTGCTGTGAGGTGCTTTTTGCTGCTGCATGCATCTATTTCGGTGGTTGCATGATGGCTCCTTTGTGCTATAAGCTCTTTGCTATCTGATGTGTGGTTATTTTGCTTGTGCAGGTATCCTCTAGCTGGATCTAAGCTACAGGAGTTCATTTCCACGTTCAGATCTGCACCCTCAAGCTGCTGCTGCTGAATTTTCACAGGACCGAAACTTGTTTTCGCCATTGCTCCCAAACCATAGATCGGATCGATCTGAAACTTGTTGATCATGTTCCTATCATCATGATGCACCTCCCATAGCAAAATGGAGATCAATGGATGCACATATTTCGAGAAAAATGGAAAATGGCTGAAGATTTCAGAGATCAATTTCTCGGAAACCGTGCATCAGAATTAGCTGAAACTGGTTGGGTAGGTTACTATCACCCATATGCATCTCCCCATGAAACAGGTTTTGAAACAGATGCACGGATATGGAGAAAATGCAAAAATGGCTGATGGTGATGGAGGCTGATTTCTTGGAAACCGTACACCGGAATTGGCTAGAACTGCTCAGGCATGTTGCCATCACCCCCTGTATGATTCCTCGTAAAATGGTTTTTCAAATGGATGCATGGTTTTCAAGTTAGGGCAAAAACAAATTCTGTTCTAGGTATTATTGCTTCAAGGCATTCTGCAGTTTTGTTGCATGGTAAGAAAAATGAACTTGGGTTGTGATGCAGGTATGGAGATGATGGAGGAGGAGTTTGAAGATTGCAGGAGGAATTCTAAACCCTTGAGGAAGCTACCATGTTCGCCAAACCGCCTTTTTGAAATCCATTTCTAGCTTCCTACAATTTCTACAGGAACTTCCTGTAGAAGCACAATGAGGTGGAAAAATGATGGAGAAAGGCGAGGGATGGACACAAAGGTGCTTGCAGGCCTAACCAACAGATTCCCACCATCACATTCCCTTTTAAAATTGAATTTGGTTCATCCAAAGGTTCTACAGGATGTTTCCTGTAGAAAACACAGAACTTCCTGTAGAAGGCACAATTTTCATAAAAGGAGCACAATGAGGTGGAAAAGATGATGGAAAAGGGTGAGGAATGGGAACATGGATGCTTGCAGGCATAACCAATAGATTCCAAGCTTTAGATCCCCTTCCAAAATCGAATCTGGCTCGCTTGAAGGTTCTACAGGATGTTTCCTGTAGAAATACAGAACTTCCTGTAGAAACGTCTGTAGCTTCCTGTAGAAAGCCCAGAACTTCCTCTGCCTTTGTTTTGAGTGATCCTCCTGCCTTGCAATGTCCTTCTTGCAACCTACAATTATTCAATGGAAATTAGATTTACTTTTTCTTTTCTTTTTCCTTTTTTTTTTTTTTGAAAAAACAACTAGGGCGCCTCATGGAGGTTTTCACCCTAATTGCCTGCCCTAGGCGCCTCCAAGGGAGGTTTTCACCCAAGGATCTTATTCTTTTTTATTTTCTCTTTTTTTTCAACCCATTGACTGCCTCATGGAGGTTTTCAATCAATGAGCCAATCTAAGGCGCCTCCGAGGAGGTTTTCACCTTAGATTTTTCCTCTTATTTCCATTTTTTTCATTTTTTTCTTTTTTTTCTCTTTTTTTTTTCTACCCTGCCCTACTTGAAAAACAAAATCGTTCTCAAGTATAAGAATACTTCCAATGGAGCCATGTGCACATCGAGATTAGAGACAAAATGATGTGGAGGCTTGAAATGCATGCTTTGACAACTATCTGGACTTCAGAGACCAAATGATTTGACTTTGAAGGGATCAAACATAGTTGAGGAAGAGAGTACTGCTGCAACTTAGTGACTGTCTGAAACCATATCTCAATGTAGCTCTGATATCCTTGGTCCTCTTGCTGATCTGGATCATGTCCCATGTCACCTTCTACCATGACTTTTTCATCTTCCTCTTTTTCCTGATTTTTCTCTTGAATACATGGAGGATTTGATGGTAACCATGAGGGAGCTTTCTCAATCTCTGATTCTGATCTCTTTTCTTCATCAAGTGCAGCCCATGGTTCTTTGATATTTTCTTTTGAATCTTCTTTTGCCTTTGGTCCTTCAATGTTGTCAATATAATCTCTATTTTGCAACACTCTTCCTAAGCTTTGGTGAAGATCATTGAGCTCAAGAGGAATCATTTGGACATGTTGTGCCTTCGCTTTGCAATTGGATTGAGCTACTCCATTGTATGGTTTTGGGAATGGTGGTACGTGTGGTTGAGTGGAGGTGTATTTTTGAGATGGATGTGGATGGGTTTGTGGTTGGGCAGGCATTTGGGGTTGCCTTGGTGGAGCAGGAGGTGATGGTTGTGGATGAGCAGGCAGTGGAGGAAAATGAGTGAGAGGAGTGTTGTACTGGGGCCTCCACCCCTGATGAGGTGCATTCCACTGAGGCTGTGGCTGAGCATAAGAGTGAAATGAATGAGCAACTGGTTGGGCATAATATGGATCTGTGAAGGAACAAGGAGGAGGTACGAACCAGGAAGGATGAGCAGGGGGGGCCCAAGAAGGCATGAAAGTGGCTTGATATGACTCATAATAGGTCTCGGATGTCCCTTGCAGTTCCTGCTGGTAAGGTATGGGTCCATGTGACCTCCTTTGGTTCATGAAATAGAGTGGTTCAGTGACTTCTTTGGCCCGTTGATATGCAGATTTAAGTCCAGGCAAGGAAGGGCATTGATTTGTAGGATGGTATTCTTCACAGACGAAACACACTTCTAGGGAGTGCATTGGAGATTCATTCCTAGGATGCTTTCTAGTGCACCTAGGACAAAATATGTCCAAAACCCTCTTGGCTTCCTCTTGCTTCCTTTGGATCTGCAAGGTATCCAGTTGCATGGCAAGAAACTGCCTCATATCACTCTTCCAATCTTCCATATGATTTGAAAATTCATTCTCGGACAAGGTACTGCTCCTAACATTTCTGTTTGTAGCCATTTGCTCCAGAGGAATGTTTTCTTCTTCTTCTTCCTTTGAGGTTCTTCAAATATGTCTTGCTGTCCACCTAAGGGTTTTTTAATCACAGCCATCGAAGAAGAAAGAATGTTGGCTGTGTGAAGCAGTGGGTGTGTTGTGCAATCATTTTTCTAACTTATCTCTACTCCTACAAGGCATGAAAAGAAATCTTTTTCGTTGATTTTTGTTTTTTCTTTTCTACTTGTACCTGCAAAACTGAAATAGATTGAACTGCAACTAACTACCTTGCTGAAATGAAAATGCGGAATTGAAATGAAAGCAGGAAAGGACTAATCTATTTTGCTCAAATGAAATTGCAGGAATGAAATGCTAAGCTACGCTTGTAGAATTGAAATGCTAATCTACGCTTGCAGAATTGAAATTGCCGAATTGAAAGGCTAATCTACACTTGCTGAAATGAAATGAAAGCAGGAAATGTCTAATCTACTTTTGCGGAAATGAAATTGCAAAATGGAAATTAAACAAACTACTTAGCAGAAGGTTGTAGTAGAAAATAGAAGACTAGCAGCAATCACCAATACTCTGACGCTTCCCCGGCAACGGCGCCAAAAATATGGTGGGCTCCAGTATTGCAGCAATAATGCTACAACTCCTGGAACTCCCTTCTTTAATTTTATCAACCCAATAGTTCGAAACAAACTTGGAAGCGACGGTGCTGTATGCACAAGTACTAGCTCTTGCCGCAGCTGTCACTTGGTCAGTTGGCACAAGTCCGCTAGGATCTTAAGCCAACTTCTATGAGCTCTTAGAAAAAGATTTTTAATTGATGGATGAAAGCTAACTCAAAGGAGGCTAATCTACTTGCAAAAAGAAGCGAAAAGCGGAAAGGAAATGCAAACCCTAGCAAACCGTAATTTTACCAGCTAGTCCTACTGATGCAAGAAGGAAGATGCAAGCTACTGAATGAGATGCCATTGACTTCAAAAGGTAAAATGCATGTGTCTAAGCTACTTTTATAATGAAATCTGAAGAAAACATCTTTTTGTATTTTTGAATGACTTTGTAGGATTATTATGCATGTGCTTTTACTGTTTTTGACTGTGCAGAGGTGGATCGGCAGAAGGAAATGCTTGCAGGAGGTTGGGGAGGTTAGGAGAGGTCCTAAGGGGTCCCCAGCACCCTTCCTGAGAGTTTCATAGAGTTTGGCTATCAAGAAACCTCATTCGTGAGCTTCTACAGGAAGTCTGCAGGGGTTCTACAGGATGTTCAGGAATTTCTACAAGATGTTTAAAATTTGGATTTTAGAGGATGGGTGAGTGAGGGAAGATGCATGAATGGATATGGAAGTGGGATAGGGGTTTGAAGTGGCCCAGGGGCTAGTGGATGGAGTGGTGAGAAGGTGTAGAAGGCTGAATTGGCTCAAAGAAAGCTGAAACAATGATTGCACAAAAAGGTAGGGTTACGTGGGCAAGAGGACAGATGTGAGATGAGGAACCTAGCTAGGAGATGGAATAGATGGCTCTGATGAAGCTTAGGTGGATGAAAGAGTGGTAGAGATGCTTTGCAGTGTGTACATTCAGCTGAATCAACAAAGTCTTGCAAGTAACCAAAGTCCTAGCTAATCTAATCTAGCTAACAATAAAGTGAACGAACAACAGCTTTATTTGAAGGATAACCATATATATCAACTATACAATGAGACATTTCAGAGATCTGAACACATAACCAACTTCTGCAAATGGAAACAGTACACTAAGGATTGCATGGTAAAGAAAACTAGTGTTTTTGTTTGGGACAGCACGGTTACTTCAATTCTAGCCCCTGATCCAATAAGGAAGAGGTGAAACTGAAAGTGTTGTTGACCCTTTTATGGAGAATTTTTCCCTATTATTATTCTGCAAACTCAATCTAAACATAAAAATCCTTTTTTATCATCAAAAGCAATCTAAATAACAAAGCAAGATTTAAATCTAAATAGCAGATTTTATTCTAAGAATGCAGCAAAGACAAATAAAAGTGAACAAAGGAGGTACTGGGCACTTGAGATGGGCCCAACCCCAAGAGTTACAGCCTCCTAAGAGAGATTAGAGCTGGTGCAAAGTTGGATTCATCTTTATTGAATAAGAAAAGAAGAGTTACATAAAAAACTGTCCACAAGGGAAAGCTTGAAAAGGTGCTAAAATGCAAAGCTAATCTACTGACTAAAATCGAACTACAAACTAGCTAACTTTTGCCTACAAAGTGACTAACTACTGGCTAACCAAAATGAGGCCCTAAGCCTTCTTATTTATACAAATTGAGGACCCCAACAGTCCTCCAAAACTTTAGGGACTCGGCTGCCCAAAACTTGCAGTTAACAGCAGTCCTACTTGACTTGCTTGGCTGCCCTTGTGATAATTTATTTGGTAGCCCTTGAACTCCAAGCTGATGGTGGAGAATTCGAGGTAAGGGCCCATAAATGAAGGGGACACCTTCCTAAAAATCCTCTCCACGAATTTGGCTGCTAAGTGCTCATTTAAACCTTTGATTTTGTCTCCAAATTGACCAAAAAGACTACACAAAGCACACATTAGACTTGTTGGCATAATGACTAACCCAATTCACTCTATTAGCATGAATATAATAAAAAACATGCAATAAACTAATGAGAATGGTGGATTAAGTCGAATTAGGAGGTTGAATGAGCCCATATAATTATCCATTTTTGGGGCTCATCAGAGAGCACTAGAGCCTTGTATATGGAATGCAGGCATATTTATGAGCCATGTCTGCCACTTGTTGTAGGAGTCACTCCAGGTGGTGGTTGCCACTGATGGGTTTGGGGAGTCCTGCAAGTCCTCCCATGAGGACCCAAATCTGGGGGGGAGACCATCCTTATATCCAATAAAGATACACTTTTCAACTTTCATATCCATCTTATTCCTATTCTCCTTTGGAAAGTGTACATAAGCATCACATGAAAACCCCCTAAGATGTTTAAGAGAAGGTTTCTTGTCATTCCATACATCATGGAGTATTTTCATGCAATGTTGATGAGGGTGATTATTTACTAGATAATACGTAGTGTCCACTACCTCTACCCAAAATTCCTATTCATCCTTTCTGTAGCTGACTCATAGCATGCTCCTTTATATTGCTATTAATGTCTTGTTCTATTGAATTTTGTAGCTATGGTTGGTATTTATAATTCACGTTTTTATCCCTTGTAATGTAAGACATTTTCTTCATGTCATTTTCATTGTTTATCCCTTGAAAGAATTTATATAAGACATGTTATTCATGTCGGATTTAAAAGAGAAAAATTCTAAATTTTAATTTTGATTTTTTAGCTCCAAAATAGTTAAGTCAGCCCTCCCTCAAGTCACGTCTGCCTCAGTGAAGAGACACACCCATTTGTGAAGGAAAAACACTATATAAAGACATTCGACCTCCTCCACAATAGAAAAATTCAACTTCACACAAGAAAGACATTTTATGGGAATCCAAGCGAAGGAGAAGAATGATGAAGAAGAAAAAGGGTGAATTCATCTCTATCATCTATCCATCTCTCTTAAACTCACACATGTGAATTTCTAGGCAGTTTTTTGGGAAGGCCGAAATTTTGGGCAGTTTCTAGGTAACATATTATGGGAAAGTTGAAATCCTGGGTAGACCTGAGAGGGCCTAAGTTTGAAGGGTATAATTTTTACTTGACTTGACTTGACTAAAGGGTTGCTTGACCAAGTTTGAAAATAACTTTTTGGATCTCATAATTGACTAGCCACATTAGGTGTATCTCTTGTTGAATTGAAGAATTTCTCTAAGGAAAAGGTTGATGGGTTTTTCTCCCAAGTGGGTTTTCCCAGGGTAAATCTCATGTTCTCTTTGTGCATTGTGATATCTACTATCCTTATGGTTTAATTTCTAAAGTGTAATTAATTAATGATAAACTAAAGTTGTTAAAATAAGATCTACATCATTTGAAGTAATTATTAGTATTTAGAAAATTGTGCTTGTATCTATTACACTAAAAAACTGAACATCTTCATTCTTTCAATAACTTCATTATGTTGAGGTGTGTATGGATTAGTCTTTTACCTTCTTATATAATTCTTTGAATTAATTCCCACAAAATTCTCCACCATTATCTATCATCAACACCTTAATGTTATTCTTTGTCTCACTTGCCACAATAGCGTTAAACCATTTGAACTTGTCAAAGACTTTAGATTTATTCCCGAGGAAATAAATACATGTATTCTTTTAGAATTCATGTATAAATGAGACATAGTACACATATTTACCAAGTGATGGAATCGACAGAGGTCCAAACACATCATTGTGCACCAACTGTAATATTCCCTCTAACCTTGTATAACGAGAGGAGAATCTTACCTGATTATGCTTACCATATAAAAAATGTTAATAAAAATAAAAATATAGAGAGAAATTAGATATACTTTCTACCATACAATATTGTGTAGTACTTAAAGGCCCTTCTCTCCAATATGTCCTAGCCTTTGATGCCATGACATACTCTTTTCTCTAGAAATTGCAAGAGTTTTTCCTTCTTCTACTCCACGCTTAGGAACAATATAATTGTTGTACCCATCACTAAAATTTCCTCCCTATACCTTATACAAAATTCCAATATGAACCCCTCTTATCAGTATCATTGCTCGTCGAACCATCTCACAAGTATCCTTTTCAAACACTATTTTTACACTTGAATAACTCTTCTTGCTTACATATATCAAATTTTGGCTAATCTTTGGATGTAGAGAACACTAGGGAGTGTTATAATCCTTCCACCCACGACCTTAAAATTGATGCTTCCTCCTATTGTGATTTTGGATGTTGAGTAATCTCTTAAGAAAACATCACCATCATCAAATCTTTCATACTCGCAAAACCACTTCGTATGAGAATTTATATAGAAAAGATGCACTTGATTCGACTACCCATGCCTCATGATTTACATGTGTACTTGAAGAAGCCAAGTACACATCCTATCCTTTATCTAAGGAGGTTTTTACTTCTACAAAGGGAGCAACTCTAGTTCCCATCCTTTTCTCAGGAATTTTATATCACTAGTCTTTCCAGTGATGCCCTTCTTTTCCACATCTCCAACATACCTTTACAAAATTTCCTGGAGATTTATATCTTCCTCTAGATTTAGATATCCCACTAAAGGAGTTATTTTTATTTCTATTTTGGGAGTACTCTTACATACAAGGCATCTCCATTCTAGATTTTCATGTTTTCCATCTCAAATCCTTTGATAGCAAGGATGAGACTATTTCATCGAACTTTAAAGTAGTTACATTACTACGTATGAAAACAACCATACTATCCCACAAGTCTAGTAGAAAACATAGCAAACTCGTGCGCTTATTTTTTCTGAAATCTTAACATCAATAGATAATAGTTGACTTACCACAATAGTGAAGGTGTTCAGATGTTCTGTCACTATGTAACCATCCTTTATCCTTAGGCTATACAACTCCTTCTACAGGGTCAATATGTTCACTAAGGACTTAGACTGATACAAATCCCTTAACTTATTCCATGAATCCTTTGTTATAGATTCCCCTAAAACATTCAATTATACTAAATCTTAGAGAACAACCATATTGTGTTATTTTCCTTTTGATCCAACTTGGTATAGTCCTCTGTTAACATCCCTGTTGGTGTAGTACCTGGATCCACAATGATCCATTCATCTTTGTTCCCCAAAAAATCCTCCATTTTGATCTTCCACATCTCAAAAATATTCCCATTGAATTTATCAATCTATATCTTCAATACTGTTCACCATTTCCTTTTCACCACAAGAATCACTTCTGCAGATCTCCCACTATAACAATGCCTACCACATACATAAGCCAAACCCCTTAACCACAAAGGCTTTCCCTTGAATCCAAAACTACTGTGATACCAAATGTAGGTTATAACCTTGTATAATTAATTACTACAAACAAATTAAGAAAAAAGATACAATGAAAAAACACACATAACACAAAGATTTTATCCTAGAAATCCAAATCTGGGGAAAAACAATATATTTTTTTTTTCAATATATATTCTTTTGTATAGTATACAATACAATATGTATTCTTTGGTATCCATGAAATACCAATATATACACACAACATTAGAATACAACCATAATTCCTTAAAGGAAATTACAAAACATGGGAAAAACCACCATGCACCATAAAACTGCTTCTAGCAAAACCTGTTTGCCAAAAACCACCTAAAATGGATGCAAAAAAATGCACTTTTTTTTCTTCTTCTCTAGGAAAACTTTGTGGGGAGCACCCCTGAACAAGGGGGACTGTCACCCCCCAATGTCTTCCCGATGCGCATCATGCATTTTATAGTTCATGGGGATAGTCATGTAAAGAATATAACACGTACCTAACAAACATGAAAAACATTTCACCATAAATATTGCCTAATTTTCATGGTATGAAATTGAAGGTCCTAAAAATTTTCTTTTTGGATTTGAAGTATTATGTTGAATTTATAACTATTCTCTTGCTGCCCAAAAACTAAAGCTATTTACAACCACTCTTAAGGATGGACCTTTGTGATGGTGTATGGGATTATGAACAAAGACTCTTATAAATTGGGATCAAATGCATCAATTATTTCTTGAAAAATATAAAGATGATTGTCTGAATCATGATTTGAGAGAAGAAATATTTAAAGTGTCACAAACAGTGGATGAGTCACTTGAAGATTATTTAGAAAGACTCCAATATAATGTTAAAAGAGCTAAACAACGAAAAATAAATTTGGATACTCTTATAACTTTTTTACTTCATCGAATCATAGATGAATGGGTATATCTATTGAATCTTATAGGTAAAAGAGATACTTCTCAACTAATTTATCTAGAAACTTGTGAGTTATGTAAAAATATTTCTCGAGGAAAGACCAAGTTTGGTAAGGGACCTAGGGGTCCTATCTCTAGAGATAGTAATCAACATCTGGTGGGGCAAGTAGAGTTGAGATTGAATTTTTTTTAGAAAATTTTGAAAACATATATTCTTGATAATCTTATTTAACAATTAGATACCTTGAAAATCCAACAAAAACAAAACGCAGAGAATGCAACAATGGCACATTTTTTTTTTTTTGTCTCAAAATGTAGAAAGAAGCATCCCTTGCATGGATTTCCTTCAAATAATATTGAAATTTATTTTATTTGTGTTAAATTGTAGCAAGAAAAGGATTCATTTGACTTGTGCCTTAGTCAAATGGAGAAATTCGAAATTCCACATCAGCAGGATGACTTGAGTTGCAATTAGTAGGAGTGACATGGCACTGTCTCTTAGTTAAATTCATTAATTCGAGTTTGTGGGCTCGATCTGCATCTATTGAAGTGAACTGGTTGCCTATTAAAGGATGGTGTGGCTTCATCAAAACTCAAGGATAGACTTGTTAATGCTCAGGGATGGTCAGGTCTTCATTATGAAGCTGCAACAATCCTATGCTCTTAGTTCTGTTGGATTTCTACACGCTGCTACATGACTGATCTCTCTCCTATAGTAGTCACACAAGTCCCTCCAAAACCTCATTCAAACCCTATGTTTCTTCATGATATAAATTTAGTGACTTGGATGAATCATGGTGAGCCTAGGGATAAGAACATAAGCTCCGATGGTGGTGAAAGCTTATGAAGAAGGGGTGAAGGCAAAGTCTCTTTTCTTTGTTTTTTTTTCATGAACATAGGTGGAATCTTGAGAATAAGTTGTTTAAGTGGAGTGAATGAGAGGTGAAGGAGGTTTTATGAACCTCTCCTGACATTTTCCAAGGGAAAACATGATTTTTGACCCATTTTTCTAAGCAGACCTTAGTCCTGTAGCAAATCTGGACACTCCTGTAACAATTTTGGAATGCTCCTGTAGCATAATTGTTTTATCCATACCTCTCAAACGATAGATTGGATTGACTTGAATTTTTATTAGCATGTTTCCATAATCCTTATGCATCTCCCATAAAAAATCTTGGCCAATAGATGCACAAATCTTGAGAAAAATAAAAAATGATTCTAGGTGATGGAGGCCAATTTCTCAAAACGTGTGCACTGGAATTTGTTGAAATTCCTTGAGCATTTTACCATCATCCATTTGTATCTCCCCATGAAACAAATCAACAAAAAGATGCATATTTTTTGAGATATGGTAAAAACAATTTTCTGCCCTGTGTATTTTGGCCTTTTGTAGCAAAATAAAACCTTCTTGTAGCATTTTAGGACAACGAGGAAAATGAATAGGAAAATGGGTGGATGTTGGAAATGGATGAGGGTGATGGATTGACATGTCATTGGTACTTATTAAACATTTTTTTATAGAAGGTAAGAAGCCCAAGATTGATTGTTTTTGACTTTTTGCTTGCCTCATTGCTCATTTCTTTCTTTTTATATTTTTGTGGTGTTGAGATGTTTCTCTTCCTTATGTAGATAGAGGAGTACCTCCATGAAAACACATACATGCATATGGAAAAACAAATGTTTTTGTTATTTTATATTTTTTCCATTATTCTATCTCTCTTTTTTTTTCATTATTTCTTTAGGCATATTAGCTATCTCAATGAGTTTTTCAACTAGTAGGTCTGCCTAGGCGCCTCAAAGGAGGTTTTCACCTAGATATTTTCCTTTTTTATATTTTATTTCCAACCAACTGATCTCCTCAAGGAGGTTTTCAATCGATGATCCAATCTCAAGCACCTCAAAGGTGGTTTTCACCTAATATTTTATTTTTTTCCTCTTTTTTTTTTCCATCCTACTCTACTTGAAAAAAAAAATCTCTTTCAAGTGTACGAATACTTCCAATGGATCCATGTGCATAACAAGATTACATATAAACTCATGTGTAAGCTCTAAACATATGCTTTGACATATACCTGAATATTAGAGACCAAATGCTTTGACTTTGATGATACCAATAACTGTTGAAGAAGATAGTGATGATCCATCTTGTTGATTTTCTAGAACCAACCTAAATATAGTTTTGATGCCCTTGGTTCACTTTCTCATCTGGATCATTCTTCATGTCTTCCTTTTTTGTGCCATTCAAATCTTCTACTTTTTTCCAATTAGTCCCTTGTACACATCAAGGATCTGATGGTAAGCATAACAAAAACTCTTCAATCTCAGGCTCCAATGGTTGCTCTCCATAAGGTGTGATACATGATCCTTTTGGATCTTCTTCTTCTAGATGTTGTTCTTCAATGACATTAGGAAAATATATTTTTTGCAATACTCTTCCTGAGGTAATATGAATACCATTAAGATCATGAGGATTTGTTTAGAAGTGACCTCAACATTGTAAGTGGACTGAGTTACTTCATTGTTTGGGTTAGGAAATAGTGGTACAGGTAGTTGAGTGGAGTGGATATTTGAGATGGATGTGGTCGAGTTTTGTGGTTGTGGTGGAGGTGGATGGTATGGAGGATGATATTGTGGATTTTTTCCATAAGGTTCTTTCCAACCTTGTTTCCAAGATTGGTTTTGTGGTTGAGATGACCAAGGTTTCCAAGGAAAGGGTGTGTTCCAATTACTTTGAGATGGATGTGCATAACCTTGAAATTGTGAATTAGGTTCTTGTATTATACCAGGTTGACTAGGTGGCCATGGTCCTTTTTGAGCTACATAACAGAGTTGCTTTGGTGATTGACTTGCTCCACTGTCTTCTTGGTACAATTCCTTCAACCTTCGCAATGATGGACAATATTAAGTGGCATGTGATTCTGCATGGATAACACAAATATTAACATCTTATTTTTGATCATTTTTCATTCTTAACATTTCTAATTTTTTCACTTATATTTCTAAGAATTTATGTTTTAAATTTATCAAGCAAATTTCCAAGTTCAGCTTGACTTACCAATCTTGATGTTGATTTACTTACTCTTGCCATTCCTCTTGATATGCGCTTGCATGTTTCACAAATTTCTTCATATGATAATTGGTATACATCACCTCTACTCATGATATCAAGGAGATCAATCTACTCATTCCTAATTATTCTAAGTAAGAGGATTTTCAGTGTGTCAAATCCTAAATGATGTAATTTTTCCCTCTTAACATTATACATGAATCTCACTATTAGATCCTCAAGGATCTCATCTTCTTTTTGAGTCATTCTAAAGATTTATTCTTTAAGATCATGATATTTATATTTTTCTAGAAATATATTTTGCATATCATTCCATGATCTTATTGAATTAGTCCCTAAACTCATGAACCATTTAAGAGTTCTATCCTTCAATGTTGCTAGAAACAATCTTAATTTTTGAGTATTTAGTAAGTAACCATAAGATCTACAAATGATTTTAAATTCAAAGAGAAAGGTTTTCGGATCCTCTAACCTCATACCATGGAAATTGGGAAGCAAAGATGGAGGGATGTTCTTCACATGCACATCGACATCAATATCTTGAATGGGAAATCCAAGAGGATATTCTTAATTGTCATCATCTCCATCCATTTCTTCTACCTTCTCTGCTACCTGTTATTCTTCTACTTGCAAAAGTGGATGGTGATGTGGTTCTTACTGCACCATGTGACCAAATGGGGGGGGGGGGGGTTGGTGTTGGAGAAGTACTTTTTTGTTTTTATAATTCTTTGAATGAAAATACTACTGTAATGCAATTTTTGTTTTTTGAAATAAAAGATTCCTAATGAAAATGAAAAATAAGAAAGCTAATGCAATGCAATATGCCTATTTTTTTTGTTTTTGTTTTTTAGAAAGTAAAAGAAATGCATCAACTAGGGAGGAAAACAACACATACTTTGACACCTCCCCAACAACGACGCCGAAAAGTGATGAGCCTTAGTATTGCAACAAGAATGTTGCAACTCACAAGGCTACCAACTTAAATTATCAACCCGTGGTTCGTACAAACTTAAGAGGTGCTGACACTATATGTGAAACATGAAATGTGTCCTTATTTCGTTGATCTACTGCAATAAAATCCAAGCCTAAAATAATTGCACAAATGGAAATGTTACTCTATTTGCAGAAAGGAAACCTAATTACTTTTGCAGAGAGGAAATACTAGTTACTTTTGCAGAAAGGAAAGTCTACTCTACTATGCATGAATGTAAATGTTATTCCTATTTGTAGAAATGTAAACATTAACCTATTTGGAGAGTGCAAATGGTACATTAAAAGGAAACCTATTCTATGCAATAGAAATAGCAATATTGCAAATGGAAACCATAGCTTAAGATGTATGAAACAAAATGAAATCATTCTTCAATCATGGTAGTCAAGATATATTTTGTCAATAGATTTCACAAGGTGGTTCATAAAGTAATCATGAAAATCATCATTATGCTCTTCAAGTCATGAATTTTTCCACTAATCCAAACTATAGAGGTGAATTCCAATGGAGAAGAGGCAAGGATTAAGAGGTCTTTTGGTCTTAATCAATCACAGATTCATAGCCTAGGGGCCATGTTCAACACTAAGAGACAAAATCCAATATTTTGGAGAAAATATGATCAAGTTTACACGTGCTATAATAGTGCTACAAGAGGTGTTATAGGAGACTTTGTTTTGCTACATGAGTGAGATAACTTATCGAATGCCCAAGTAAATCAAATGAAAATGAGATGGTGGGTTTTTATTATTATAAATTAGGATGTACTAGGATTCCGTTCCAAGTGGAATCACTTCAAAATACCCCTGTTAACATGTGCTAAAAAATAACAGAAAATTATTGCTCTAAAAACTCGAAATTCAAGAACTAGTGAACTAGTTAACCTACCAAATGCCTAACCTAATCAAGTGAAAATGATATTGGGTAATTTTTTTATTAACTTGAATGTTTATATGACCCAATACAAGTGGAATCAACTCAAATGAAGCTCATTAACACGTTTTAAAAAATAGCATAAAATTATTGCTATTTTGTTACAAGGGACTTTCATAAACTCTAGATTTGTGAACTAGTAAACCAGTCCAAGTAGATCAATGATGAATATGACTTCTAAAAGTTATTCTAAGGCTAAATCATGCTTGTGACTCTATAAATAATCTGAAAAATAACTCACTTCAATCATTTAATCATTGCAACCTACAACAAAAGAGGCATGGATAGTAAATGTAGAAATAAGAGTTACAAGTGAAAAGACATTCAAAGGACATAAAGAAATTGTACAAGAGGGCTATGGGGCTCTTGGGTTGGCCAATCCCAAGGAAAATTAGAGCCCTATGAAGGAAACCAAGCTTTAGAAGCTAAAAATGATACCAAACTTCATTAATTGAATCAATCCAAGTACATCCTTGCTAGAAATGAAAGTGAAGCTGCAAAATAAGAAGTTTTCTCAACAAGAAGACTAAAAATACACGCCCCTAGAGGAAAATTTGAATTGATACTTATACAAAGTGACGAAGAAGAATTTTCCTTGAATGGAGGTAACTTCCCCTTCCAAAATCCATCAAAAAGTGGATCTAGTTCCCAACACTAGGAATCTTAATTAAATGAGAGGGAACACATTCCTAGATTTTCTCAATCACTAGAGCTCCAGAATTTGTTCAATAATTTCATAATATATTGTTCATTTATTACCCAATATTGATTCTCTTATAGTAGGGAGGAAATCCCTAACTTATCTCTTCCTCCAAATCTTCATAATCTGCCCAATATTCTCACAATATTCTACAAAATAAAATAATATTAGGCACAAATACACAATTATCTCTAAACATTCATAATGAACATATTAAAGCTAAAGATATGTCATCTAATGCAAAATGAGAGGTGTAATGTGTTGAAGGATGGTCAGATGGGCCTTAATTTATGTCTAATTTGGAGGCCCATCGATGCCTTCCAAAACAAGGTCATATCTCTTTGTGGAAACTACACAAGAAGAGGGTCCATTAGTGAGGATTTTCTGTTATGTTTTGTAGGTACAAGGGAGCCCTAGACAAGGATGAATGGTGCAGGTCAATATCTGAGGTTTTTTAGAGGATATAATTGAAGAATCTCTTTGTACAGTAAGCAAAAGAGTTGGTTCACAATTGAGAGGACACATTTGTGAAAACCCTAAGGAAAGTGAAGCAATGGACATTCGTTTTCAAATTTTTTGTGCTTAGAAGACCTTATGATAGTAATATTAGAGCAACTAAGCCACTATTGAAAAGTAGTTTGATTGGTTCCCTAAGGGCTGTAAATTTGAAGCAACAATATGATAGTTAGAGGGCTAAGGACAATCATCTAAGAGGTAACTAGAGGATTGACAAGAAGGCTCATTTGAAGACCCTGAGAGTTGGTTATTTTGGAAATATGTAAATAGAAACTAGACGACATAATTATTTGTGTCTATGGAATTGTGTTGACTGATAAAGACTAATTAGAAAGGTCAACCAAGTTGTGTACAAGGTTGAATAAACAATAGATTGGCTAACCCATTTATGTGATAATCAGTCAATTAAAGGAACTGTGATGAACTATCTTCAAGGCAGGAAGCAGTGCAATAATTAGTGTTGGACATAGTTCAAGATGTAGTTGGTGATGACCTCAAGTACAAGATCATGCAATGTTATGAGGTAAATTTGGAGCCCTTGTTCAAGAAGTTGCAAGATGAGAAAACTCAGTGATAAGAGGGTTCATTGACGAAACTACAATAATTACAGGTAGTTGATGTAGGGGAAGTATGAGTACTTTTGACACAAGATGAGGCTTCTTGATGCACTCTCCATGTTTGAGAGGGAGTGAGCATGGATTTCTCCTCTCAGGTTGAGAGGGACTAAGGTTGGACACTAGTTCTGTTTGAGTCAGGTACTTTGACAGATTAGGATGGATATCATAGTTTAAGTACATGGACATGGATAAGGAGAATGGTGGATTGAACAAGTCTCTTGGATAGACATTCTTTAGTCATGTACTGTGATGGATTAGGATGGACATCCTAAGTCAAGTACATGGAATTGGATAAATGATGGTTCGGTGGATAGACATTTCCTTGAGGGAAATGGTCCAATGCAGGACATACTCTAGGCATCCTAGGTGCAGTAAGTACCTTAGTGAGGCGGTGTGGTGTCCCATGGAATGCCTCCCAACATTTTGCTTTGATATTGTGAGAGATAGAGTGTACCTGTCAAAGTCTTGGTAATGTGATAATGTTGGCTACGATGATACTATCATCATTGATGCTTATCGATATAGATCCCTCCTTCTGAGAATATTTTAACTTGAGGTAGACATGTGTGGTCATTTTGAATACCTCCCTAGTTAAGAGGGAGTGCTGGAAGAGTAACTAGGTTCGGTCATCATAATTACCTTTGTACTTTTATCATTTTGTATTTTATGTAAAAGAAGAAAAATAATTTATTTAAGCATGGGTTTCATGCTCAAGTATAGGTCAAGCATGTTCTTCATGCTTTTAGGATTTGTTGAGTCAAAGAGTCAAAGTCCTATTTGGACCCATTATAAAGAAAAAGGAAAAATACTTTTTAAATATGTAAGTTGGGTCAAAAACCCCTTTATATGCCAAGTCATCCTACCTGTCAAGTCAACCTATCTCCAAAGGACATGTCTATTCTTGCCCCTCTAGACAATATAAATAGAGGACAATTTGAGCTCATTTGGACACATAGAATTTGCTTGTTTTGGTTCTGAATTTTCACAGAGGAAGGGGAGGCAGAAGTTTGAGGTAGAGGAAGGGTTTTCTTGAACTCTAATTTGTTGAAAGTATTCCTCATCATATTTCTTGATGAATATTTGATGTTGGTCTCTTGTTGTTGATGAATTTACTGTGCAGAAAGAGGGTTTGGCTTGGCATCTATAAGGGATGGAGTTTTCTGTAGTCATGGTTCTTGATGTCTCACTTTTATCTGATTCTATAAGAAGAAGATGTTTGGGTTTTCCCCAATTGTGGGACTTGGAGCCTATATTTTGCGTTCTTTTGTTTTCTGTTATCTTCATGTTTATGTTTTGATAATTGTTTGATGAAAATAACTTAACAAAGATTAAAATAAAGCCAACAAAATTCACAAACAATTATCAAAGAAAGGAAAATCACTCTAAATCATAAGCCTCTTGATTTTCCAACACAAATTATGTTACTAAGTGGGGTTGAAGCTATTGAAAAATTAGTTGTATATTTGTATTTGAAGATATATTTACACATTTTGGTGTACCTAAGGAAATTGTAACAAATCAAGATGCTCAATTTACATCAAAGCTTGTGTAGAATATTATGCACAGGTACTAGATCAAGCATAAAAAATTAGCCCACATCATCCACAAACCAACAGGAAAGTGGTGTAAGCAAACAATATTCTAGAATATATTCTCATCAAAACAATTCAACTTCATCATAAGGACTAGGTGGACTTCCATAAGCATTTTGGGCATATAGAATCACTTAGCTAAATACAACTATATTTTCACCATATGAATTGAGGTATGGCAAACAGGCCTTTCTTCCTATTGAGTTCCAAATAAAGACATATTGAATAACAAAAAAACTTGGTTTGAATATTTCAGAAGTTGAGCAACAAATGATAACTCAACTCAATGAGTTAAATGAGATATGACAAGAAGCCATTCAATATTCTACACTCATTCAAAAATAAAGAAATAAATGGTACACTATTTTTTTGAAGAGAAATCAATTTCTAGTAGGTGATTGGGCTCTTCTTTTTTTATTCCAAATTTAAAAAATTTAAAGGAAATTTCACTTCCCAATAGTTAGGACTTTATGAAATCGTTCTATTTCCTTACACATTTTAGAAGAGATGGGTCCTGTGGTGAGAAACAAGCTTGATGGGTTCAAAATCTTGGAAGCATATCCAAAATGTAGACACAAATTTTGGTAACACAAGGTCACTGGCTCTCTTGTATAAGTTTAATGGATGAAACAAGAAAGTGATAAGGGAATTTGCAAAAGGTTTCATTGGTGTTTGAGCCCAAGTAGGAGATTTACAACTACAAATTTAAAGGGATTTTGTAGCCAGGGCTATTGAATTACCTCCTAATGGAGAAAAAAGGTTTAAAAATAACAAGTTGAAGGATGATGTGATCGCCCTCAGTGTTGCATAAGTAATGTTGCAACTCCCAAGAGTCTCACCTTTAATTATCAACTTAGGTTTTGTATAAATTTAATAAGGGTTGGTACTATATATGCAACAAACACTATTTCTTTTCTTTTATAATCCTCATGCAAGTGCGATATGTAGTGTAGGTTGTTAGATGAACTCAAATCCAGTCAAGTTTCCAAACATACTATGCTACAAGACAGTGAAATTGCAAAAATTAATTGTAGAAATGAAATGGCACACACCTATGTTGACTGTAGGAAATGGAAAACACCCTTTTCTTGAAAATAAAGACTTGGAAAGTAAATCTGAAATCTATGTTGTAGAAGCAAAAAAAACACTCATAAATCATACAATAAAAGCATCTAAGGGCAATTTCAAGAGATTTGTACTCTTCCAAACTCCATCCTCAACATCCTAGACATGTTCTAATATGATAAAGAGACTACATAAAGAGTTTATTTCTGAATTGGATGAAGAAAATGGGTTGCTTGTAGGCTACTGCAGGATTCCCTGTTTTGCAACAGGAAAAACTAACAAGCCAGAAAAACTACTAAAATGAAAATCTAAGATGAGAGAAGGGGGAAGGAATGATGGGAAATGATATTATTCAGTTGGTAAAAACATATAACAACTAATTCTAAGCTTCCACACTATGAAACTAAGTTTTTTTCACCCTATATAATCATAATCTTGGCTATAATTGTAACAACAAATGCAATGAAATGGAAAGATATTTGAAAATGCAATGATATTCAATATGAGTGATGTAAGATGCTAACAGATTGTAAAAATTACCTGAAAATAAAGTTAGCTCATAAAACTACCATCTTAACCAAACATAAAACTATGAAACTGTAATTTCTAGAAATCTTGATTCAAGAGCTAAACAAAGCAAAAGCAAAGCATTAAAATGTTTGTAATTGAAATACAAGAGGGATCTTAAGCTCCTAGGGTGGGCCTAGCCCAAGGATGCTCATACTCCTTAAAGAGGAACCAGTCAAGAAACTGAAATGAGGAATTTCTTCCATTCACTTAAAATTTTTCTTACATAAGGAAATACAATGCTGCAAAACTTGCTCAGAACTATTCAAAGCTTAAGCTCTTTCCAATATGTCTTTTCATTACGCCAAAGTGGATAACTCAAAGCTCTTATTTATACATCAGGTGGTGGAGAATCCTCGAGAGGAGGGCTGCATCCCCCCCTCAAAATCCTAAAAATAAGGGATCTTGCCCCAACAACAATAGGAGGAGGCAATAAATACCCTAAACCAATTGAGTTTGAGTCTTCTCGTAGCAGGGAGAAAGTCCCTAGAATATCTCTAATGATGGATTTGCCATAATCTGCTCAAAATATTTATAAATCCCACACAATAAACATATTAAGGCATATAAAGCATGAAAACCATATTGAATCCTTTATGAACTCATTAAGTTAGGAAAATATACTATTAAGTGAAAAATGTGAGGTCAAAACATTGTTTTATGTGCCTAGGAGTAGATTGATGGGCCTTATGATTTGCCTAATTTAGAGGTCCATCATGATGGTTGGAAGCATATGTTAAAAGACCTTGAAGAATCCACGAAATTTACAAAAGGAATTCCAAAGAAAAATGCTCCAAAACAAATGAAAGGACACTTTATTCATCATTCAAAAATTTGTCACTTGTTAAGAAAACCATATAGCATTTTATCTGTTCAATAGTCTTAAAAATTTGGAAAAATCTATTCAAAAGAATCCTTGAAACTTGGAATATAGTCTTTAACATTTTGGGTTAATCAAGTTATTAGTTCTGGATGAATTGCAAGAGGAAAATGAAACCTGATGAATTATTTCTCAAGGCCAGATTTATAGTGCTGCGAGTAAAGTTAGGGGAACTAGGTGAAGATCTTAGCACTTCTTAGGTTGAGAGTTAAATAAACAAAAAGGGAACTAGAGGAAGGAAAGGGAAACATATGGAGGTTGATCTTAAAGCTTAGAAGAAAGAATCGGGTCCTCCAAAAGAGAAACAAGTTCCAAGAGCCCTAAGGAATAAATATTCTTAGATGAAATTGAAGCAAAAAAAAGGACAAAGGGTGTAAAACCCTAGGATAAGGAAAAAAATAGTTAAAATAGATGGAAAATCCTCTAGAATAAGTGTGCTAGTGGGGAGAAGGACCACAAGAAGTATGACCAGGGGAAAAGAACAATAGAATAATGATGAAAACATTTAGTGAAAATTAATTATAAAGGTAGAAGGTTCAATAAAGTAACAAAGCACAAAGGGTAAGGATGCATTCTTAAAAAGATTAATTAAATGTCACAATTTTCATGTATAGAGTATTAATTTCTTTCTTATTATACATGCCCATAGGCATGGTATATAGCATTCGCTTGACGTTTGACTTACTAATAGTTGATGGATGATCATCGAACCTATTTTTCTTAAGCTAAAGTTTCGATAAATATTAATTAAAAATAAATTGTAAATATTTTTTATTTGAATGAGTATTGGTTGGACAACTTTGGAGTCTGTTGATGCCTCGAAAATCGTTGCATCAACATTGGGGGAAACCACCCAGTCCGGACCTTAGTGCAGCTCCTTTTCCGTTTGGTGTAGTGGCTCCGACTGGGGATAATGGGACCAGTTTCCCAGCAATAGATAAATGGGATGAATGAATACTTTAGGAATAATAGTAGCGATAGGTGAATGACTAAAACTATTGACAGAAATGTAAGCAAATAAAACTATCCCGGGAATCTAATTGAACTTCTAAAGCGTAGCTTTTGATGTTCTATATTCTAAAAATACAATTATATAGATAACAACATTCTCAAAACACAGATGTTAAATCATTCAAGATTACTGTACCCAAATAGTTAGATACAGTGATTAAAGCGATACTACAAAACTTTAAAGGTTCATACCATTAATGCATACATGATTAAATAATAAGGCACATCATATGAACATCCAATAGTGGTATGAACAAGATTTCCTGTTGATACACATGCATACAGCTAATGATAGCAGAAAATAATTACACTGTGAAATCAAATACGCAGAATAGATTCAAACAAAAGATAAAAATACCATTTGGATTGTAAGCCACTCCCGATATGAATTACTATGTATGACTTCTACTTCAAAGCATAACGATCTTTGAATCAACGACAATAGTGCACAATTGAATCAAGAAACTTCTCCGTTAAAATAAAAGCAGGTGGTCGAGTTTCATAAAAGAATAGAGGCTGAAGCACAATAGTGCAAACTTCAGTTTGTTAAGTCTTATTACAAAATTTTACGACCCTTTCTAAAAACATGAAAGGGTCTATAAATACTATGCTAATCTAAATATCTACAAAACAGAAAAGCTAACTAAGCTGATGTCAATAAATTCTTGTTGCTATTTTTGCTGGCAATCCAAGGAGCTGGAGGATGAATCACTCTGTCGGTTGCTTCCCTTTGAATCTGAGTTGGTTGATGGCAAGCATTGGCTCAACTTCAGGGGGTTTGTTGAACCGGGAACTGAGCTAGGCAGTGTAGGTGGAGTCTTGGATATTGGGGATCATGCATTGAACGGCATCGATTAAGCATTTGAGAGCAGATCGTTGTTCATGCGGCTTTATTACGAACCGCCAATATGCTTCTATGTTTAAAGTGTCGACCCCGGTAATTGACCTTGCTTTGCTCTCTTTTTAAGAGTTCTTCTTTTTCTTTCTTTAAACGCTCTGCCTGCTCTTTCCTCAGCTTTTCCTGTTGGTTTTTCTTCTGTTGTTCCTCCTGCTCATTGGTTTTGGTTTTCAATGTAGCAGGGGGTTCTTTCTTTTGTTGTTGGCCAGGCTCGCTTGAAGACACTGCTTGGGTTGGCATTATTAAGTCCAGGGGCAGAGTTTGCAACCTCTGCTCCCTGAGCTTATTAAACTCAGATAACCCTTCGTCATTATACCTTGTTCTAGCAAGCTCTTTAGCATGACCAATTGATTCAGCTGAAGCAAAAACATCATCGAACATATCTTCTTTGTGCTCAAATGTTGATAATTTGGCATGTTCGAGAGCGACATATGCATATCGGTTCAGATCATATGCTCTATTCGGAATTATAGGAAGATTTAGGGCTTGAATCTTGTTAGCTTCTTTTTCTGCATGTTTCAAATCGTTCAGGGTAAAGACTCCACATCTGAGAGGAAAGGTAGGCCAGCCTCTTTTCTTCTCCAGCTTAAGAGTCTGTGTGGTACTCTTAGCTATAAGTTGGTATGCAATTTCCCTGGCTAGCAGTTTGTCAGGGACATACAAGGGAAGGACATGGGGATTGGCTTGGCTGCCATAGACTCTAACATAAGTAAAATATTCTTCCCCAAACCAACTACCCACTGCTGGCAAGTCAAAAGAGGCTAAGTAGGAGATCTTTGGAATAGGCTTATAAAAAATGGCATAGTAGAGAGGAACCATGAAACCGTTACAAATTTGATACAAGTGACTCTTATGGGATGACTTCCACATCTTACGATGGTAAATATGGATGGGCGAGGGATCCTGTGTGGTCCACCTCCAACCAAGAATAGGGAATTCAGAATTAAAACATAAGGTGTCTAAAATATAAGCGCTGTAGTAGAACGGAGGAATTTTCCTCTCGCTAACCCTGGTCTGATTTCTAAATTCACTAACAGCAAAGGCAAGCTTATCCGAAAGGATAGTGGCCCAATCCATAATCCAACTGTTGACTGCCGCCTCCATGAGGGGAACCATTTCAATAGTGAAAATGGCAGAATCATGCAAGCCCCATAATCTACACATCATTATAGCGGCATAGCAGTAAGGAGAACACAAAGAGTCGACTGAGTACTTACCGGAGGATTCATGCTTGTGCTTATTTGGATTCTGCCTCCAATCTTTGATGGGTTTAGACTCAATCTCATTCTCACTTGCGAACTTCTTCAGAAATGCGCTATTGTATACTTTTTCTGGCGTAGGCAAATGATACATTTGCCTCAAATCTTCTGGCTTGAAAGACCCAAAAATCCTTCCATCTTTTGCGACGAAAGTTCTGTCTGTGATAGGAATTTCTTCAATTGCCCATTTGATAACATCGGTGTATGGAAGCATTTGCTCCCCGGCTGCTATCCTATGGAGGAAAGAATCGGCCAAGTCTTTGAGAGTGCACTCTGATTTTTTCGATGAATCTGCGGTAGCTTGTTCTATCACCAGCTCAGGTTTCTCAGCCTCTAACAAATCATAAGTTCCTTGCCAAGTTGTTCTGGCAAGGCCCGCACACGTCGTATCGGATATCAACCCCTTCTTACTGTTTACTACCACTTGTGGCGCAGCTGGTGGATTGATAACACTTGCAAATTTCTTCGCCTTTTTACCCATTATGCCTGTATCGCTTTGAAAAACTGTATTCTGCACAGGGAGGTGGTCTCGGCGTAACACAGAAATAACAATGAAACTCACAGTTAATAGTAAAATAGAAAGAAGATGTTGATATACTTTTCTTTTATTAAAACAGCGCGGAGACGATCTATAGGCAGATCTGAGGGGATGGATTCATTAAGGGACCGTATAGGACCTGCCACCTTATAAATGCTCATTAGTGCAATGTTTTGCCGAAAGATCTTTTAAATCATGCAATGGGGGTACTGGCGGTCGAGCGGGGATGATTATGCCTTAATTGTCATTAAATTGGGCTATCCAATCACTTTAATGGCTTTTCGTTGAAAACTGTGCCTTATCGCATCGCATCGGGCAGGGGCGCATGGGTAGTTTTAACAATGTTTTGAATATTGCCGATCGCCGATTGCGATATCGCATCGGCGAAAGGCATATGCGCATAAAGGGTTCAACAGGGGAAGCCACCGATCGCCGATTGCGATATCGCATCGGTGAAAGGCATATGTACAATGCTTGCGGTGCAAAGGGGATTGCCAATTGCGATATCGCCAATAGCTTTATCGCATCGGGGTTTTAATGAGGGGCGCGTTAGTGGTGCACAAGGGATTTTGCCGATTGCGATATCGCCGAAAGCTTTATCGCGTCGGGGGGAAGCCTTTTGATTGCTTAGTGCATCCTTTATGTTATTGCGATATGCGATCTTGCGATCGCTTTATCGCGATAAACACATATTTGATTGTTTCCACTTTTTTAAAGGGATATGGCTTTTGAGGGTAAGTTTATAAAGCGCTCATTTGATTTGTTGGACTTTTACAAAGTAAGAGTTTTGACATCAATTTTATTTTAAGAGGGACCCATTTCATATTTTAA
>APFE031016966.1:11543-25208 GCA_000404065.3 Pinus taeda | reverse complement strand
GTACTTGATGATCATTTGATGTATATGGATCCAGTTTGAAAATTTATGAAAAAGTGGTCCTTGAAAAGAAGTAGGGGGTTGTAGCTCCCTTCCAGGAGAGACTGGAAAACGAGAGAGAGTTGTAGCTCTCTGCAGGTTGCAGCCTGCGTACTGGTAAAGGACTGCACCAGTACAAGACCATTGTAAAAGGAGTTTCTAATTTGAAAGAAGATAGAGACATATTGCAGCAGGTGGTTTTCACCCACATTGGGTTTCCACCTTATATCTGGTGTTCTTTGATGTGACTGTCTGTTTTTCTTGTTCATGCTCATTGTTTTATGGTACTGATATGCAAAAATAATTCAAAGTATAAATAAGGAAGAATTGTAAAAAGGACTAGATAATACTGATTCACCCCCCCTCTCAGTATTATTTTCAACACTTCTTGTAGAAGAAATAGAACTTCTTGTAGAAGACACACAACTTCCTGTAGAAGGTGAAATCTCAGTCTAAATGAGACCAAATCTTGGGAAAGGGCAGTGGTCATGGAAGAATGGATTGTGAGGGATACTTGTAGCCTAGTGCTAACCTCTGCCTTTGTTTTGTGAGATCCTCCTAACCTGCAATGTCCTTCCTACAACCTGCAATTATTCAACAGAAATTAGGTTTATTTTTCTTTTTCCCTTTTCTTTTTTCTCTTTCTCTTTTTTTTTTTTTGAAAACAACTAGGGCACCCCATGGAGGTTTTCACCCTAAGTGCCTGCCCTGGGCGCCTCCCAGGGAGGTTTTCACTCAGGAATATTATTCTCTTTTTCTTTTCTCTTCTTTCCAACCCATTGACTGCCTCATGGAGGTTTTCAATCAATGAGCCAATCTGAGGTGCCTCCGAGGAGGTTTTCCCCTTAGATTTTTATTTTCCTCTTATTTTCATTTTTTTCTTTTTTCTTTTTTCTCTTTTCCCTACCCTAACCTACTTGAAAAACAAAATCATTTACAAGTATAAGAATACTTTCAATGGAGCCATGTGCACATTGAGATTAGAGACAAAATGATGTGGAGGCTTGAAATTCATGCTTTGACAGGTATCCAGATTTTAGAGACCAAATGATTTGACTTTGAAGGGATCAATCATAGCTGAGGAAGGGAGTACTGCTGCAACTTAGTGAACATCTAGAACCATATCTTAATATAGCTCTAATATCCTTGGTCCTTTTGCTGATCTGGATCATTCTTCATGTCACCTTCTACCATGACTTTCTCATCTTCCTCTTTTTGCTGATTTTTCTCTTAAATACATGGAGGATTTGATGGTAACCATGAGGGAGCTCTCTCGATCTCTAATTCTGATGTCTTTTCTTCATCATATGTAGCCCATGGTTCTTTGATCTCCTCTTTTGCATCTTCGTCTACTGTATGAGGTCCTTCAATGATATCAATATAATCTCTGGTTTGCAATACTCTTTCTGAGCTATGGTGAATATCACTGAGCTCAAGAGGACTTGTTTGGACATGTTGTGCCTCAGCATTGTAATTGGGTTAAGCTACTCCAATGTGTGGGTTTGGAAATGGTGGTATGGGTAGTTGAGTGGGGGTGTATATTTGAGATGGATGTGGATGGGGTTGTTGTTCTGTAGGTGGTTTCCCACTATATACTTGCCGAGCCTGCTTGTTATTTGGGTTCGAGTTTAGTTGAGCAGGCATTTGGGGCTGCCTTGGTGGAGCAGGAGGTGATGGTTGTGGTTGAGTAGGTGGTGGAGGAAAAGGAGCGGGAGCAGTGTTGTACTGGGGCCACCACCCCTGATCAGGTGCATTCCACTAAGGTTGTGGCTGAGTGTAGGGGTGAAATGAATGAGTAGCTAGTGGAGCATAATATGGAGATGTGAAGGACCAAGGAGGAGGTGTGGGCCAAGAAGGATGAGCAGGGGGACCCCAAGAAGGCATGGAAGTGGCTTGATAGGGGTTGTAATAGGTCTAGAATGTCCCTTGCATTCCTTGTTGATAAGTTATGGGTCCATGTGGCCTCCTTTGGTTCATGAAATAGAGTGGTTCAATGGCTCCTTTGGCCCTCTAGTATGCAGCTTTGATTCTGGGTAAGGAAGGGCACTGGTTCGTAGGATGGTCTTTTTCACAGAGAAAACACACTTCTATAGAGTGCAATGGGCATTCGTTCCTAGGATGCTTTCTAGTGCACCTGGTACAAAAGATGGCCAAAGCCCTCTCGGCTTCCTCTTGCTTCCTTTGGATCCGCAAGGTATCCATTTGCATGGCAACCATCTGCCTTATCTCGCTCTTGCAATCTTCCCACATGTTTCCAATTTCACCTTCAATGGATGAGTTGGAAGAAAAGGTACTACTCCCAACATTTTTATTTTTAGCCATCTGATCCAGAGGAATGTTTTCTTCTTCTTCTCCCCTAGAGGTTCTTCAAATATGTTTTGCTATCCACCTAAGGGTTCTTCTTAATCACAACCATCAAAGAAGAGGGAAGGTCAGTTGTGTGAAGCAGTGGGGGTGTTGTGCAAACATTTTTCTCAATTATCTCTACTCCTACAAGGCATGAAAGTAAATCTTTTTGGTTGATTTTTGTTTCTTTTTCTGCTTGTACCTGCAAAACTAAAATAAATTGAACTACAACTAACTAAAATCTATCTTGTTGAAATGAAAATGCAGAATTGAAATGAAAGCAGGAAATGACTAATCTATTTTTCTGAAATGAAATTGCAGAATTGGAATGAAAGTAGGAAATGGTAATCTACGCTTGCTAAAATGAGATTGCAGAATTGAAATGAAAGCAGGAAATGCTAATCTACACTTACAGAATTGAAATTGCGGAATTGAGATGCTAATCTACGCTTACAGAATTGAAATGTTAGTCTACACTTGCAGAATTGAAATTCTAGTCTAGGAAAGCAGGAAATGTCTAATCTACTTTTGTAGAAATGAAATTGCAAAATGGAAATGAAACAAATACTCTACTCTTACTGAAATAAACTACTTAGCAGAAGGTTGCAATAGAAAATAGAAGAAAAGTAGCAATCACAAATACTTTGACGTTTCCCTGGCAACAACGCCAAAAAGATGGTGGGCTCTAGTATTGCAGCAATGATGTTTCAACTCATGGTACTCCCTTCTTTACTTTTATCAACCCGGTTGTTCGTAACAAACTTGGAAGCGACGATGCTATATGCACAAGTACTAGCTCTTGTCGCAGGCTGTCACTTGATCAGCTGGCACAAGTTCGCTAGGAGCTTAAGACAACTTCTATGAGCTCTTAGAAGAAGCTTTTAACTATGATGGATGAAATATAACTCAAAGGAGGCTAGTCTACTTGCAAAAAGAAGCTAAAAGCTGAAAGGAAATGCAAACCCTAGCAAACCCTAGTTTTACCGACTAAACCTACTGGTGCAAGAAAAGAGATGAAAGTGGTGGAAATGGATTCCATTGACTCTTAGGAAGGAAAATGCATGTGACTAAACTACTTCTGAAGTAAAATATGGAAAAAACATCTTTTTGTATTTTTGAGTAATTTTGCAGAATTATTATGCATGTACTTTAGCGATTTTTGACTGTGTAGAGGTTGATTGGTGAAAGGAAATGGAATAGGCACTTGCAAGAGGTTGAGAAGGTGAGAAGAGGGCCTAAGGGGTCCCTAGCACCATTCCAAAGAGTTTCACAGTGATCAAATCTTGAAAAACCGCTCACATGAACTTCTACAGGAAGTCTGCAGGGGTTCTATAGGATGTTCTACAGGAAGATCCAAAAGAGGATTTTGGAGGGTTAATGGTGGAAAAATAGTGGGAAAGTGGAAATGGAGGATGGATGAGGATGAAAAGGGGCTTAGGACCTAGTAAATTAGGCTAGGGAGTGAAAGGTGGTTGGATTCGTTCAAGGATGGAAGGAGCGATGTTGCACAAGAATGTAGGAATTAGGGCAAATTGGAAAAGTGTGGCAAATGAAGGGAAGGAATCTTGGATTAGGGGTTGGAGCACATTGTATGATTGAGGAAGGGTAGGCAAGGAGGTATCACAGGTGTTCTACACACTATTTTCCAAAACTGATCTACAAAGACTAGGAAAACCAAAGATCTAGCTATTTTGACCTACTTTGACCTAAAAACCAGAAACATGATGAACATAAGTTTATTGGCAGAAAATTATGCAAGATAAATATGGAAACTAGCAAGAATAGATTCTAAACATGAAAGTACAACTAGTATCAACTTTCCTAACTAAAAATCTAACACTAGCAATTGCATGAAGAGGCAAAAACAATGTTTTTGTGGCTGCAAGTATGCCTTGGTCTCAGCTCATAGTCCCAAGGAGGGAGAGATGAGATCAAGGATTTCTTGGTGGCCTTTTTGTAGGTATTTTCCTTTACCAAACTATCAAATCAACCTAAATCATGGAAAGCTATCTCAATCATCAAAAGCAACCTAAGTAACAAAGCAAGATTTTAACCTAAATAGCAGAAATTATCCTATGAATGCAACAATGACACATAAAAGTACACAAAGGAGGTACTGGCACTTGGGTTGGGCCCAACCCCAAGAGCTACAGTCTCCTAAGAAATATTAGAGCTGGTGCAAAGCTGGATTCATCTTTATTGATAAAAAAATAATAGTTACATCCAAAAAACTGTCTACAAGAAAAAGCTCGAAAATGTGTTGATATAGAGCTGCACTAAAGTGTGAAAATAGACTAACAAAATGACTAACCTACTGACTAAAATCTAACTACAATCTAACTAATATCTGACTAACTAAACTGAGGCCCCTTTTTATTTATACAAATTGAGGACCCCAACAGTCCTCCTAAACTTTAGGAACTTGGCTGCCAAAACTTGTAGTTAACAGCAGTCCTACTTGACTTGCTTGGTTGCCCCTTGTGCTCCGCGTTTTTGATGGAGAATTCAAGGTAAGGGCTAATAAATTAAGGGGACACCTTCCTACAAATTCTCTCCCTTATTCTTCCACGAATTTGGCTACCAAGTGCTCATTAAACCTTTGATTTTGTCTCAAAATTGACCAAAAATCTGCATAAAGCACACATTAGACTTTTTGGCATAATGACTACCCCAATTTACTCTATTAGTATAAATGTAATAAAAAACACGCAATAAAATAATGAGAATGGTGGATTAAGTCGAATTAGGAGGCTAAATGAGCCCATATAATTACCCATTTCTGGGGCTCATCATAGGTGTATCTGTACTGTCATGTTCTTATTCATGTATCGAAGTGTGGGACTTAATGAGGTCGCAAATATCAATCATTTTTTACTCTTAAATCATAATTTCCAATATTTCTCAAAGCCTCTATTTTCATGGCCCTTGTGGCATTTCTATATGCTTCTCACACACCAAACTTTATGTCAAGTGGAAAATCATCATAAGTCTCTTGGAGAGTAATGTGTCATTATGTTCCTCATTTAGGTAATGTCTTCCCAAGAAGCTTCATAATTTTTTGGCACGTTATTCCAATAATTGTTTTTTGTTCCGACAATGCATTTTCGGATTCACAGATAGAATTTCAAACCATGGAGAGTTTCAAATAGACATGTAACTTATGGAGGTTGCATAGTCACATTCCAATGAAGCTTTCACTCTCTGGAATCTTGTCTAAGGCTTTATAATGCGATTTTTCAACCTGCAAATTAACAGAGTTATCTACTCGTAAGTCTGGAAAGGAGTGATGATGTGACTTTGTCCAAGACGCATTGTGGTAGTACGATTGTTCAAGTCGTAATTGGGAGGTGCAACCTCCATTCAAGTCACAATTAGAAGGTGTGACCTATTGGGTGTGTGTTATATTATTTCCATGATTAGCCGGGTGCAACAAGGGGGTCATAGGGGGGAAGCTACCCCCCAGTTGGGGGGTTTGCATGGGAGCAATAACCCCCTACATGAGGTTTAGGGTAGCATCTCGAGAAATTGCTTTTGGACCCTATATTAGGTGGGTGGACCTACCTTTGATTTTCTATATGAGCTTAGCACATGGTTTTGGGCATGATGGTTTTATGCCCATGTGTTGGGATGGGGTCCCCAGGGTTAGGTTTTGGGGCAAAAACCCAAGTTTTGATGTAAAGTATGATAAAAATATGTAAAGTCTCTATGAATTATGGATGCGGAGTGCATAGTTAGTTATAAGTCAAAAAGAGTTTTTACCCTTGTTTACGTAAATTTGAGTCAGATCTTAAGACCTACCCATGGTCCACAGACCACAGGATTGTATAAATAGGTGTGTCTTAGAAACTCTAAGGTAGATCAATGTCTTTGTCTATCGGTATGATGGAAGAAGTCTAGAGAGTTAGCACATGGAAGTGATTCTTAGATGGGGAAAAGGCTCTGCATCTGAGTGCACAGAGGCCTAGAGTAGTGTTCGTAGCTGAGTGTGCAGGGAAGTTTTGAGTCTGTAACCTCATACTGAAGATCAATAAAGAAGACTATTGGAGAAATCCATATGTTTTATTTGTTTCTTTTTGTTGTTATGTTTACAATATACCTTATGGTTAAGAAATGTATTTATGAATTAATAACGTATTGAAGCACGAATTTATTGGATCCATCTGTTTAACTGAACACAAGTAATGTTAAGTTATTACGCGAAGCTCATAACACTTTTTGTTAGGTTTATTGAAAGCTTGGGTAGATTTGAGTATATACTAATCTAAGAGTAATCTAAGGTGTGCCTAAGTCACTAATTCACCTGCTCAAGGTTTGCAAAAGCCAGTTATATACCTTCATGAATGTCTAAAGGCTGTTCAAAGGGAATTTCAGTACCAAGCCCTAAGGGCTTATAGATATGTGCAGAGGAAGATATAGGGTACAAAAATACATCACACTAATCTCTGGATGTAGAAACTTGGTTCCAACATCCCCCCATACTTCTTCAGGTGAGACTTCAGCCTGCGCTATGCAAATTGATGCTGAAAGGGCCAGTAGTGTAGGGTTTTGTTTGGGGCAACTAATTATGGACCTGGGTCAGGACCCATTAAGCCAACAAATGGTTCTGTTGCTGGGACAGGGATTTGCATAAAGAGATGTGTGATGTTGCATCACTGGAATCTGACCAAAAAAGGAAATTGAGAAGTGGTTGGATAGAAAGATCCATAAATTTGTGGTGCAAGAGAACATAAATCCACTCTTGGAAAAAGAGTAGTGGCTGGATAGATATTTGTACACAAAAATACACAAAATGTTATTCTGCACCTTCCCGATCAAGCTATACGAGTGGATCACTAAATTGGCAGACGACCAATGAAGGTGGAAACTCGATGGACAAATAATGTGGACTCTAGAGCTAGTGCGGAGGTTGGAAGTTTTTTAAGATAAGATCATGTGCACTATCGATCACTGGCTTGGTCAAGTCATAGGAGTGTTTGTAATAGAATTCACACTTGATACCTCAATCAGTTACAATGGGGTAGAGCAATGCTTGTTCAAAGGACCACGAGGTAAGTATTTGAGATCTTTGAATACTTGGATTAAGATTCTCTTGTGTGAAAAATGGGTTATTCCATTGCCTTGATGTTTGGATCTACGCAAAGTGGACAAAGCTTTAGAAACCATGAAAAAGCAAGTCCTGAATATAGGTTGTTGATCGGACCTCCTTCAAGTGATGATGAGGGAGCGGTATAAGCCTCACCATGGAGTGTTGTCTAGTTGATAAGGCGGGGTTTTCCACAAATACATCATCCATCCACACCACCTACACCTTCACCTCCACAGCATACACCCTTGCCCACACCACCACCACCATTGCCATTGAACATGTCAAATAAAATGAAGTTGCCAGTCTTCAAGGACCTAGGAAGTGAGGATCCAGATAAGTTTTGGTTTGTTATGAAGGTTGTGTGGACAACGCAACAAATTATGGATAATAATATAAATAAGGCACAATTGGTTACCAATCTACAGGATTGTTGGCTTGATGGGCCTTGACCCAAGTTCAGTGTTAAGTAGCCAAACAAATCCCTACACTACTAGCCCTTTTGGCATCAATCCGCAAAGCGCGGACTGAGGTCTCACCTGAAGAAGTATGGAGGGATGTAGGAACTAGGTTTCCACACCCTGATATGGTTGTGATGTCAGTTATTTTCCCTAAACTTCCTTCATGCAGCTCGATAAGCCTTTTAGGGCTTATCATAGTACTTTTCTTATTCGTCCTTGAAGCTTCCACAAAAGTCTTTGATCGTCCTTCACAGGCCCTAAATAGATAGATCACACACTTACGTGCCCCTGTAATTACTCTTACTTCTGTATCTACCTAGATTCACTTGAGTATTGGTTACTTAACATGCATTTATGGTTATCTTCACGTAAACATATATCTCTACTTGCGGTCATATAAACAGAGAAACATATAGATCGTGCATCAGAGTAGCATTAAAACATAAACCCAGTAGTCAACATAACATAATCATATGCAATGAATAGAAGTAAAATACACAAGTAATTTTAGAATACTCCTCTTTATTATTGATTCAAATATCCAACACAAACTCTGACTACCCTACACACACAGCTGCAGGGGTCCATGCACTCAGTTGCAAAATTCTACCCTAGGCCTCTACGCACTCCACTGCAAAGCATTTTCCTACGCTAGGACTCTTCACTCTTATCTCTCATAGACCCATTCATAAAACATAACAAAACTCAACTATGAACTAAACTATCTTAGACTCCTCCAATACCTCCTTTTTATACAATCCCATGGTCCATGGACCATGGATATATCTCTAAAGACAACATGATTTTACACAAAAGAAGGGCGTAAACCCTTTATTAACTCTTGACATCTTTGTGCTTTGCGACCACAGAATGTGGAAACTTTACACAAAACGTGGGCTTTTAGCCCCAAAGTTGGGGCTTTTAACCCCAAAATTGACCCCAAGGGACCCATTCCCAACAGGCCCCCAACACAAATTTGGTGACTCGCCCTCGAGTCACTCTACTAGCATGAAGATCTTGTCATGAAGACCTCCTAGCTCCACCTGCATGACTGCAACTTCAATGATGCATTGTGTTGCCTCCTACTTCATCTATTCGACCAACTGCTCCATCGTTGGCCCTACGCCATCTGCCTATACCTTCTGTTGTGTTCCCTGCAGACTAGCCAGTTTTTCTTCGATGGTGGTTGTGAGTGCATAGCTTTCATCAAGCCAAGGCCCTATTCTAGCCTTGAGGATGCTCTCTTTGCGCTGCAATACATCCACCTTCTCCTTTAGCACCTTTGCCTCCTGCAGTTTTGCTAGCCTCTGCATAGTGCGATAGTGCGTGCCATCACTTTGACTTCATCATATCTCTACTGCAACTCCTGAACCTCTATTTCCAACCTTTACAAGGTAGGATCCTCTTGAAAATTGGTAACCACTTCGAGCACCTCCTCGAAGAGCACTGTGCACTCCTTCACTACGCTATCTATAATGGCTACTACATCTTTGACAGCGGCCTCACGCTGCTCCTTTACCTCTCGTGGAGTCGAGGGTTGGTCCCTCAATGCAAGTTTTGTGATCTTAAGGTTTAGTTCCAACTGAACCTTGGCCAACTCTAATCTCGCTTCACGCACTTCGACAATGAGCTTCTGAATTCGTTCGTCCACTTACACATATTCAGGATTATCCAGCTTGGGAAAAAAACTTGCATGCCTCTACCACTACCTTGGTAGTGTGCTCATTATTCACGGTGATAATCTTAAAGAGCTTGATGGTAGAAGTATTCTCACAAACATTTTGGCATTGTTCACCTTCTGCTCATTGATGACGTATGCTTGTTGTTCCCAAGACTGAAGTTCTATGATCACACCATCATGCATGGTGTGAAGGGATTCTCTTGGAAGCGTGGGAAAGTCTAGCTCGACCTTCTAGAGGGTGTGGATAGTGGCCTGATCATCTTCTGCTTCTGTGGTCAGCGCTCCATCTGGTGTCATGATAAACTGAGGTTCCAAGGGGTGAACCATTTCTGCTACTTCAACTATCCCAGGCGCCAAGCTTGTCAACGTTGTGCTACTGCGACCACACTAGTCTACACTTGTGATGCCTAGATCTATACCTCATGTAGGCCTATCTGAATGGTGCCCATGGCCTACTTCTACTACTACTCGAACTGTTGTAGTAGTTCTGTGGTGGCATCCATCACCATATCACCGATGTCATTCAGATCACCTTCTGTCAAGGCGATCAGGTCGAGGGAAGTCTTGTTGGCCTTGGACTTCTTCCATGGCCCTACTTTCTTTGGTTCCCTATTGTGCTTAATCCAGAACAGAGTAGTCTCCGGGTTCGCTCCTCCCTGCCTTGTCTGCTAGTCCTCCTCCTCTTCTGTTTCCGGGGAAGGTGACTTCTGACTCTTGACATAGTCGCACTCCTCTTTTTCCTCTGTCTTTTTTTCAGCAGTGCACTTTGCCATGGCTTTGTCATCAGCCTCCTTCTTGCTCTTTTCTTCTAGTTGTTCCATCTTCCACTTGGCCTCTTCTTTCTTTCGATGCATTGTGGACTTGCTAGATCCAGCTGTCAAGTTTGAAGCGGTGCACCAATCTACCGGCCAATGATCAAGGATTGCTATGATTGTGTTGTTTGTGGCTAGGTATGGGAATTCATACCACTTTTGTTCAGGATCCTTCCACATGCGCATGGAGACCCGGTGGAAGTCTGCCTTGAACTCCACATATTCTAGCTGATCACAAATGGTCGGCGACAACTATGGTTTGCAGTTGATGGCTATGTGGATATTCATCTCCATCAAGATCCAAAATACCTTGCTGTCCTTAACCCTTTGGGGGTCCTTCGTAGCCTAGAGTGAAGCAAACTTTGTAACTTCCAGTAGGTCCTGCACACCCATAGGAAACTAACTATCCTCTGGTAACTCCCATGCGACCAACACTATGGATAGCAGCAACCATGCGTAGTGAAATGTCTTGCTTTGATCCTGTGCCTCTCTACAGTTAGCAAGAAACTCACTGCAGAGGTATCGAACACTTTGAACTATACTCCCTCCATGCACTGAGCCACTAAAGACACTACTGGTGCTGACACTTCATTTGTGTGACACTTCCGCATAATATTGTTTGCCAAGATCTGAGCAGCTATCTTGACCACAAGATTAATTATGCTAGTGATGGAGTAGCAACGCGACTTCTTTGCAAGCTTAAATTTATCCTTCATTGCTTTGGCGAGGTCATGCTCACCTTCCTTTCCTCTAAATTCCATGGCTATATTTTTTCCTGCATGTGGCAACTAAGTGATCCTATGGATCAGCATGTCAATGATCGATATTAGCTCGTCTAGCCACAGGCACCCATCATGCACCAAGCATAGTAGTTGCTTGATCATTGTCATGGTTACGGGCATGTGGTTATAATGCAGTACCCACAGCATCTTTAATAGGCCAGCCTTATCCATCCCTTTTACCCACTTTCTTGGTTCTTCCATGGTCACACCAGAGTCTTTGTTGAAGATGTGGTGCATGAGTTGATCTGTGGCTAAGTGGGGAAAGTGCTTTGTATCAGCCAAATCCCAATCCTCTAATTTTAACAGGGGGACACACCCCAGGCATGGTCCTTCAAAGAAAATTTTGTCTAGTAGCAAGGGTGTATGCAGTGCGACCTTATTTTCATCAATGTCCTTTGGAACCTTTGTCTTGCCTCTGTGCAGAGGAATTTACATGGGAAACTTAGATGTAGGGTTAGACCACTCAACATCAACATCCTTCACCCCCATGTCAATGTCTTCTTCATCCATAGGGATCTCCTCAACATCATCATCAGGTTCAAGGTCAATTAGCTTTCCCTTCTCCTACATGCTAGGCTTTTCCTTCTGTGGGTGCCTTCTGGGTGATGCTCACACTAGCTGTGATGCTTTGTGCTTATCTTTCTTTGATTTTAGACCCTCTTGGGTCAGCATAGGCCTCAGCTTGGGCATCCTTGGTGATTTAGGCACTTCTGTTGATACTTTGATGCTCTCAACCTTCAGTACAACTTCCTCAACTACCATTGCTACTTCTAGGGAAGTTCCCTCAGCTCCCATTGCTTCTCTTGTACTCACGATTTCTGCGGACGCCAACATAATACTAGAAAACAACTCCTACATCTCTTTTGGCAACCTCTCAAACAACGAACTCACTATCAAAGCTTTAAAGCTCTCACGGTTCATGCATACCTGAGAGCTCAACACCTCAATTCTCAAAATGCCAAGTGCTTTTCGCTAGGCAGCCACCTATAATTTATAGGCATTTTCAAATCCAAATTTGACCATTCCCCCCAAAGTTCATTCCTAAATTCTATATTGGCGACAAATTTCATAGATCTTGCCCTTAATTTCTGACTTAAAGGCCACCCTCTCGCTCCATTTAGCCGTTTTCCCACTGTCAAGTCATGAATAGTGACCATAACGGTTACTTCCCGACTACTTTGTGAGGTCCGTTCTTTTATAGCGTAGCTCCCTACGCATTTCTAATGACATTGTGACATTCCATCATTCCATGCAGTTCCCTAATCGTGCAACTCCCCAACCCAGAGAGTGTAACTTATAGTCCCACGCCTCCTTTCAGCTACCTAGAGCACTAAGACTTTGCTTCCACCATGTAGTCATCTAGCTAGATCGCTGGTGTATGGTTTCAATCAGCTGCCATTCACCCACCCTGGGAATGGTTCCCCATTCAACTTTACCAACTGAACTGCTCCACCATCAGTAATCTTCTTAATGACATAGGGCCCCAGCCAATGCAATTGAAATTTTCCTAGAAATTGATCAAAGTTGTTGTCATATAATAGAACTAAATCATTTACCTTGAAGGTGCACAGTTTGATGTGCCAATCGTGCCATGCCTTTTCACACTCCTTTGGAACCTGTTGATGGAATCCGGATAGAAATATATCTTCTTCAAGCTCTGTTAGCTGCGTGAGCCTCTCCTCCAAAGCTCTTCGATCTGCCATTCTTATGAATGCTATTATGCGCAGACTAGGCATAATGTACTCCGTTGGCATCACAACTTCCATGCCATAAACCAATCTAAACGACACTTATCCAATCTGTTAGCACTCAAATCTGCCTTAGGCTGAAATAAGGCAAGACTCAAGGCCACATCAAACCACGCTCAGCCTCGTAGCTAGCCCTACGAGGACAGGAGAGGGCTCTCTCCGGGTCAAAATCAGAAAATATAATCGAAAAGGTTTGAGATGAACGAATTGATGACTAATTTTAGGCTAGGTATTAAGTACAAAGAGTTTAGGATTGATTTTTTATGATTTTGTTGAAATCAAGGGAAAGGCAATTTTGGGTGCGGGGATGAGGCACAGTTTTTGCAGAAGTCCACTTGGGGCAAGATAGGCATTTGTTTTGATGCCTTAAAGCAGGTGAGATGGATAGATCAGACTGGTGAAGGCTAAGGAGAGCAAGGGATCTCAAGGATTCTCCTTAAACTGAAGAAAACATAGAATATTAAACAAATTTAAAGGCAGAGCATAGCAATTTCATGGATTCTACCTTAACACTTCATTTTCTTAATAAGAGAATATTCAATAGAGATAATGATGCACATACAAAACTTACAAGTACTGAGAGAAACACACCATCAAGACATGAAGCCACATGGATCCCAAGTAGTGCTGCAAAACCCTGGTCTTTCCTTTGCCAAAAATGCTGGTAAAATATGTACAATATAGTCTCAAAACTATCCCAAGAGTCCAACCTCTGC
>APFE031016960.1:67642-102349 GCA_000404065.3 Pinus taeda | reverse complement strand
ACTTGAGTAGGCTCAGAAGCCCAACCGACGTGTCTATTCATCATCCTCGCTTTGGTATAAATAGAAGAGGATTTGTAGTCATTTGGCAACTCACCTCAAGTGATCTCCTCTCCACGTCTTGGGTTTTTGGAGAAGGAGATTCACTATGGATTACGTTGGGCTAATATGATGATGCCCTAATGGAAAACGCAGTCAAAAGGAGGCTCTCCTACGCAGTCCCAGGAGAGGCTTTAACACAGGCAAGAAGGCACCCTAATCTCAGCCCTAAAGGAGATCTAACTACAGCAAGCATTAGCCCTAATACGCTGTCCTAGGCCGCAGTCATTAAGGGTTTGTATGCAGGAAGAGGAGGCCGTTAACAAGCCCTAGCCGCAGTCCAAATCAAGTGTCTTATGCCGCTGTTCTAAAGCCCTTATCACAGGTCCAGTAATGACACTAATCCGCTGTCCTAGAAGACTATCAGCTGCAGGTCTATAAGGGAGATTTAGACGCAGTTGTGAAGGCACTTTAGTAGCCCTATACGCAGCAGTAAGGAGACCTAAAATAGGCCCTAATCACAGACTAGAAGGTGACCTAATTTGCTGTCACAATCTGCCCTAGTCGCAGTCAAATAGGAAGGCTATTATCCACAGATAAGAAGAAGCCTTATCAATATATCAAGGCCTGAAAGGACAGCGTGGAATTTGTGGGAGCATGGTAAAAGAACTATGATGACAGCAGTATGTTAGAAGGCTGTTCTTAGGACTGTTTACATTGTTGGAACCTCACTGTAATCAATAAGAACAGCTCAGTGATATCTTGGTATAGCACCGAGATGATGGGCATGGTGATGGAAGATGCAGCATGATTAATGAGTCTTCATAATAATGTAAAGGGCTGCACCATCAGTGAGACTGCATAGTGAAGTAGATCAGGGACAGCAAATGGACGAGATGCAGAACGATGAGAATCAGTTGAAGCAGAATGTCTTCAACTGATCTCATCTTGATACGAAATGATCTATGCTTAGATCTAGATAAGTCAAAGTGTTGACTTCTATTGTAAATGTACTCTCTCTCTCTCTTTCTCTGCTGAACTTTGAAGATAAAAGAAGATTTGATCAAAGGGTTTCCCCACACGTTGTGGGGTTTGTCCCTGGCTCACGCCATATCTTGTGTCCTCTTGTCTTGGCTTGTCTTCTGCGTATTGTATTTATGTTCTATCTGCAGTTTATCGTAATGCTGATGTGATTGCTAATAGTGAAAATTTAAATAAATTGCTCAAGCATAGAACATACCTAAAATTAACAAACGATGAGTGCCGGCGTCTTAAATTGCTAGCGTTATCATCGCTGTAGACGTGCCTATGTAATATCCGATTGATATGGGTGCGTAATTTTTTTTTTTCATTTATTCGTATATATAAAAAAAATAATAATAATAAATCGCTGAATGACCTTTTTAAAAAAAAATTATTCATAACGTGGAAGGCGGTGGACTCAGCGACAACAGTATCAGCGTTGATGAACTGTGGAGACGGCACAACGGTGGACTCAGTTGCAACGGTATCAGCGTTGACGAACTGTGGAGACGGCCGTGTATTTTCATGAATTCTGTTGCGCATAGTTAAACAAAAAAAAAAATATCCCAAATTAATGTAAAAGCCACGGAATGTCAAGTTTTCATGTCACAGGTTCGGTTGTTCCAAGGTCTCCATGTCGTACGTTTAATTCAACCACCATTCAATCTCATTCTCAGACCAATTCGTATAGGGTAAAGCTATGTAGCGACAGTCATATTATTTAAAGGCTTCATTTATGAGTTTTGTTTCATTCGGAATCGTTCTCAACAGTAATCGAGGATCATCATAAAATATATAGTGAAGGATAAAATGCCCATGGTTGAGTTTAATGCCAAGAGCAGAATCAACTTAACCCAAAGTTTAATTGTCACTCCCAATGTCACATACAGGTGTATAAATACACGATCCTCATTTGTAAATCAATCACTCGAGTTGTTATTTGATAAAATACCTAAGAACAATCTCACCTATAATGCTCCTCTCTTGAGTGCTTTATATTTGGAGTCTGGACAAAGGTCCTCCTTCATTGGTGTTGTATTTCTCTTTCAAGCACATGGTTATGGGTTCATCTATGTTATACTGGATTAGCATTTATTGAATATTTCACCATAGAAACACTTTGTTATGATCTCAACAACATACTCTCAGATGCAGAAATATTAAAAATAACCTTCATTGTTTTGAGGCCAGAAATGGCCAGTTCAGTTATGGTGTAAAATTGGGCATATTTGTTGAAATACACTTTAGAATCTAGTTTTGTACCTTGATAATTTTCTATATTTATGCATTTTAGCTTCAGTAGGTACAAAATTACTTGCAACATATAAGGTATGACTATGACTATCCAAAATTCTACCCAAATATGGTAATATATATGCACCTTTGTCTATGCAATCTAGTGAATCTAAATCACTGTGTTCACCAAGCCAGCCCAGAGTAAAAGTTAAAACATAATTTAATTTCCAGCAGTTACTGCTGCAAACATGGGGCTTCATTATGGAAATGTAGAAGCAACAAGCAACTTCAAATTTGATTAGAAGATAGACTGTAAAATCAGCAACAACAAATTGAACATGACTAAAAATTAAGATTTCGAGAGCTCTTGAGGTTGGCCTAGAGAACTTCATCATGTCAACAACCCATATTCGATACTATCTACTTGCTAGATTCCTTTAGTTGCTCTTTCTCTTTACTGGGAAGATACAGAAAGGCTTCTAGATGCCTACTCCAAACTTCAAAGCAGTGTTGAAAATATCGGTATCGGCGAGGGTCCAGAAAACATCTTCTTGGCAATATCGGTGAAAACATTTATTGCCTTGTTTCATAGAGACAGGTCATATTTGTCCTGGAGATCTACTTTAATCTTTCTAGCAAGCATTGCCGACATCCTCTTACTACATAATTGCTTGTCATATCACCAAAGTCTTCTCCAATAAAATCTGTTGTGGCAATTTTGCATTTAACAACATTTCTCATGATATCCTTGATAGGTTCCCTGTTATGTTATTTGATCATTCATAGCCTCCTAGAATTGCCGATTTCCAGTTAAAAGGAACAGCTAAGAAGGGTAGAATTTGAGAGACCCATACCCAATAAGTTCAAGAAATTATGCAGTTTCAAAACACATATTTTACAGTTTTTTTCCTTTGGTGTGTCTCTCAGTATGCAACTTTTGAAGAACCATGCATAAAGTACCCTGGTATCATTAATTCACCTTCTACAAGAAGACTTAGTAAATACTAAATACTAAGCCGTGTCATAAAAGGAATTAATAAGTAAAATATAGGTGATCTTAAGAAAATCACAAACTTACTCATACATTATTTTAGTCACATAGACAGTAGATCTCTTAACTAATGAAGATAAAAAGAATCTACACAATCATTCGCATCAGATAATTTGTCTACCACAACTGGTAATAGTAATTAAAACATGATGTCTTTGTTGGATTCTCATTTTACCATCATTGTCGATACACTCAGGGTTATTTAATAAATATGTATGACCTTCTGAGATGTTTTACCTTAGGAGCTAATGACCATACACTATTGCATTCTTCATATTAGGATAGAATACCATGCATTAGGACAAGGAGGTCGCGAGACCACCCTCCTTGACCTCGGTACCAGTAAGATCCGCCTAGCGGATAAAAATAGCAAAACTATACCCGTTTATGAATGTGATGTTGCAAAAGAAACTATATGTTAAAATTTAACTGTCTACCATAAAATTTTGTGATATGTCCAGGAACCATTACAATGGTAAGGACTTATGAGCGACGACGACGTGAGCGGGCAGCATCACCACCATTAAGGCCGCCACCGTCGCCATCATCGTCCCCATCGCCACCACCATCACCATCGTCACCACCAAGATCATTATCAACATCAATCGCCCCAGCGCCAGAGTTGACTATGATAATGAACTCTTTGGAAGCCTTATTGGAGACATTAAAAGAATCCACTACGGCTAAAACCAAAGAGGAATTTCAAAATTTGGCTACTAGCTCAACAAAACCGTAGAATTTTGATCCCAGAAGATCGAAAGAAGACATTTCTAGGGAGCTTCAGAAAATCAGACTCCCAGAATTCTCAGGAGGTTGAGTAGGTGAACGCGTTGAAGCATGGTTGGAAGGAATGAACAAATGCTTTAGGCTACGAGAATATTCTTCTTCGGCAAAAACAAAAATTGTCATGTTTCAACTAAAGGAAAGTGCCCTGAATTGGTGGGGAAACTTGGAAAAGCAGCTGCACCTTACATCAGACAATGTCCCTTGGGAACTATTTGAGGAAAGGTTCCGCGCAAAGTATTTACCTCCTTACTTTCAACAACAGCAAGCCAGAGCCTTTCATACATTAATTCAAGGGAATAAAACAATGCAAGAGTACGAGATAAGGTTTATGGAGCTGGTAAAATACATTCACTACTTAGACTCTGATGAACATCAAGATGAACGCTTCATATTTGGGTTAAACCCTCGCATTAGAGCATTGGTAAGCATGTGGAAACTGTCATCAGTAGCTGAGGCGGTTGAATGTGGTCGTTATCTAAAGAGCACCTAGGAATCAAAAAAGATATGGGGCCAGCAGGACCTTTACAATCAGGATTTCCAGGAAAGGCTCCCCGGAACTTCTTCAGAGGAGGCAGCTCGAGGCCACCTTATGGTAACAGGTTTGCCCCAAGAAATATAGGGACGAGAGCTCCCATGACAGTAAACACTATAGCCGCGGGATCATCAAACACCAGTCCATGGGCATCTCGAGGGACCGCTAGTGGAGGAAGAAATTCGAGGGGAATCAACACGAGAGGACGAAGCTCGTTCTCTAGGAATTCACGCCCGGACTCAAGAGGATCAGTGCAACTTAATTGTTGGGGATGTGGTGGACTGCACTTTCAACGTGACTGCCCAGAAGCTTCGTTGAATATATTGCATAGGACTGGAAAGGAACCGATATCAAACAATCGAGGTAATCATAGAATTCATGCAGTGGTCGACCACGACCAAGCAACACATCAATCCACTATAGTGGAATCTTCAGGTACTATCAATGGTATAAAACTCAAAATCTTATTCGATACTGGTGCCACAGATAGTTTCATTTCGTCATATGCATTAAACAAATGTGGGTTGGCAGCTCGTAGACGAAATGATTTCCATCAAGTGGAAATGGCCTTAGGGGAACTCCAAACCGTGGGCTTGAGTGTGGATCAATGAAAAATTGACCTAGGGGTCTGTTCGATTAAACTGAAAGTTTATGTCACAGCATTAGGAACGTATGATCTTATCATAGGTATGGATTGGCTAGAAGCTCACCAAGCTTGGGTAGACTGTTATGGGAAAAGGATTTTAGGCATTAATGATGAAGGAGAAGTAATCCAAATTCAAGGAATCAAGAGGGAAGTCTCTTTACGCTACATTTCAGCAATGCAGATGAAGCGTTGTTTAAGGAAAGGTTGTCAGGCTTATGTAATTCAAGAAGTAAGCCAAGGAAAAGGGCAATCCCTTGGACAATATCCGGTGTTAGCCGAATTCCCGGATGTATTCCCAAAAGAACTACCTGGATTACCCCCGGTAAGAGAATTGGATCTCACTATTGAATTGAAACCAGGTACCCAACCGATCTCTAAAACACCTTATAGAATGACAGCTCCAGAACTTCAGGAACTGCAAATTCAATTGAAGGAACTACTGGATGTAGGGCATATTCGGCCCAGTACATCACCTTGGGGCGCTCCTGTAATTTTTGTGGAGAAGAAAGATGGATCTTTAAGATTATGCATAGATTATCGAGACTTGAATCGAACTACAGTAAAGAATCAATACCCTATGCCTCGAATCGACGATCTTTTCGATCAAATGAAAGGAGCTGCTATCTTTTCCAAAATTGATCTTCGATCAGGCTATCATCAGCCAAGGATTTCTGAAAATGATATTTCCAAGATTGCATTCCGGACACGTTTTGGACATTATGAATTTACTTGTGGTACCATTTGGGTTAACAAATGCGCCAGCCGTATTCATGAATCTTATGAACAGTGTTTTCCGTAAATATCTCGATCAATTTGTGCAAGTCTTTTTAGATGATATTATCATCTATTCCAAGAATAAAAAAGAGCATGAAGATCATTTGCGGATAGTATTGTCCTGTCTTAGAGAACGCCAGTTGTTTGGAAAACTATCCAAGTGTTCATTCTTTCAAGAAAGGATTCATTATTTGGGACACATCATATCAGGGGAAGGGATTTCAGTAGATCCTGAGAAGGTAAAAGCGATCATGGATTGGCCAATACCGAAAAATGCTCATGAGATACGAAGCTTTATGGGTTTAGCCGATTATTACGGAAGATTTGTGGAGGGGTTCTCCAAAATCGCAAAGCCAATTACAACCCTTTAGCGGAAAGGTGTTAAGTATTAATGGACCGAGGAATGTAGAAAAGCATTCTCTGAACTCAAAAGACTACTCACCAGTGCATCGATACTAAGAGTCCCTGACATGGACAAAGATTTTACAGTATGTACTGATGCATCCAAACAGAGACTGGGTGCAGTGTTGATGCAGGATAGAGGAGTAATAGCATATGCTTCCAGAAAGTTAAAACCTCATGAAGAACTCTATGCTACTCACGATTTAGAATTAGCCGCTGTAGTGCTAGCTTTAAAGATTTGGAGACACTATCTAGTGGGACGAAGTTTTACACTTAAAAGCGACCATCAAAGTCTACAGTATTTGTTCACCCAAAGAGACTTAAATGCCAGACAAAGGCGATGGAGTGAATTTCTAAGTGAATATGACTTTGGGATATCATATATTAATGGAAAAGAAAATGTAGTAGCAGATGCTTTAAGCAGAAGACCTCAGATATTTTCTCTCATACCCATTAAAGTAGACTTAAGACAACAAGTACTGGATCATCTTATAAAAGGTAGCTGGTATTTAAAAGTGAGAGCAAGTCTTGAGGGAAAAAGGGCAAAAGAATCGAAGTTCGAGGGATATGAACTAGAAAACGACGGAATCTTACGATTCCATGGAAGGATGTATATTCCTGATGACAAAGATCTTCGAGATACCATTCTTAGGGAAGCCCACAGAGCAGTATATTGTGCTCATCCTGGAGTAGGGAAAATGTATGCGGACACCAAGAAACTCTTCTTTTGGTCAGGTATGAAGCGCGATATCACTCAATTTGTTGCAAAATGTCTAGAATGTCAGCAAGTAAAGGCAGATCATTGTCACCCAGCGGGCCTCTTACAACCCTGCGACATCCCTATGTCTAAATGGGAGACCATTTCTATGGATTTTATCATTGGACTACCTCTTACTTCTCAAAGACACAATGCCATTTTGGTAGTGGTGGACAAATTAACAAAAAGCGGCCATTTCATTCCCGTAAGAGATACTTACGAAGTTGCTAACGTAGCTCGAGTATTCATAAATGAAATTATGAGATTTCATGGAGTACCTAAAAAGATTATATCCGATAGAGATTCACGATTCACTTCTAGATTCTGGACTTGCATGCAAACAACCTTAGGTACTCAGCTAAATTTAAGCACTGCTTACCATCCTGAGACTGATGGGCAAACTGAAAGAGTAAATCAAGTACTTGAAGACATGTTGCGAATGTATGTGATGGATCAGCAATCACACTGGGAAAAGTATTTACCATTAGTCGAATTCGCATACAACAACAGTTACCACAGCTCGATTGGGATGCCTCCATTTGAAGCTTTATACGGCCGACCTTGCAGAACACCATTAAGTTGGGACAGGTTAGAAGATCGAGTGATAATAGGACTAGAATTAATCCATGAAATGGAAGCACAGGTAAGACAAATTAGACAACGATTAAAGGAAGCTCAGGATAGACAAAAGAGTTATGCTGATGCTCACAGAACGGATAGGAGGTATGAAGTAGGGGATCAGGTTTTCATCCGAATCAAGCCAAATAAAAGTACTATTCGATTCGGAAAAAGGACAAAGTTATCACCACGATTTATTGGGCCATTTAAAGTCGTGGAAAGAGTGGGACATGTTGCCTATCGTCTTGCCCTACCACCTCACCTGCATAGAATTCATAATGTATTTCATGTTTCTGTATTAAGACATTATATAGCTGATCTATCTCATAACCTTCAATGGAAGGGATTGCAGGTATCAGACGAGGGAGTCATAACGGTCGAACCGTTACATATACTGGAGCATAGAGTTCGATAGCCAAGGAACCGCCTTGTGGACCAAGTTAAGGTCCAATGGGACAAGTATAGTCCTGGATCAGCAACTTGGGAAAATACAGAGGACATATGTCAGAGATACCCTAATCTATGTCCATTTTGAAGAACTTTAAACTATGTTTAGTATATATTTACTTCACTACAATTAGAGACTCATAAACATTTTGAATGATTATAGATAAACGTGACATTTTGAAGCATAATATATGTTTAATTCCTGCTGGTACATGGATACCAAAACAATATATGTGGTTCATTTTACTAAATTATAGTTGTCAAAGTAAAGTTAAGACAGTTGAATGATTTTACTTCTGAAAGAAATTAAGATATTATAGATCTGATTTATTTATACATGTCAATATGATCGATGGGATAGAAATCAGGAAGTGAATACATTGTAGATAAAAGTCAAAAGACATGCATGGAATATGGCAAAATATGTTGTACTGTAGTATAATAGATGAATTCGTAAGTGAATAATACGTGAGTTATTTTGAATATGCTGGTACACATTTTACAAATGCATAGATAAGTGTATGATTGTAGGTAATAGACAGTTACCGGGATGACCATGTGATGATAGAACCTCAGAACAATTAAAGCTCAAAGTGATTCTATGATAGGGTATTAGCCCTAATTCTACTAGGAGGGGTGGAGGTGTTGCCCACCGTTTATCCTCCGAATCCTGGAGTCATGGGAGGACTGTGTAAATCACGCTCCCCTAGACGTGTGATGATGACTGCCGGATGCCTACTGGGAATCAGGTTGGTATAACCGACGCTGTCACCTTAGAATTTATGAATGGTTGGGTGAGTAAAACTAAAGCCATGGCATACTCCAGTAGAGGACGGATAGGATGGGAGCAGAAGAGATTAGGAAGGATAGGAGGATTTTAGAATATCTTGGGAACTTGGATAGGGAAAGACGTGTCCATTAAAACCTTAAACCTAAAACTCTAACTTCGGGATGAAGTTTTCTGAAGGGGGAGTGTATGTGACAACCCATCTAAACAAATCTACTAACATAAAGTTTTAACTTAATATTAAAACTGATATAATAAACCTTAAAACATATATGAATTGAACCTTAAAAATAAATATGATTAAGCTTTATAGACATAAATTTTGGACTTTATAAAATATATAAATTAAACTTTATAAAATTTAAAACCTTATAATAAAAATAAAATAAAAGAAAACCACCCTTATATAAGGGGCGCATAAATCAATCAGGATACATAAGAGCAGACATAAGACAGCAAGGGAAAATATCTGAGAGCCGCAAAATGCATGGAAAGTGTGTCGGAAGGAGGGAAGGCGGTGGCTGCAGGTGGAAGGGCGGTCACCGCCAAGCCCGTAGTTAAATACCGGAGCTCTAAACCGAGAAGGGGGGGAAGAATGGAGTGAGAAACCAGGAGGAGGGATTCACCAAGTGAGAGAGGTCTGCCATTGGAAGAGCTTTAATCCGTTTGAGGTTCTGGGCACGGGGGACAGTGAGCTTCTGTGAGAAGCTTACTGGATTGAGCAGCCAGTCTCTGCTCAGTCTGGCTGGGTGGAATTGGTCTCCCGGATAATTGGAGCAGAGCAGTAGTAGCAGCATCATCAACTTCACCAGATCAGATAGCAGTCCAGGTAAGTACAAAAATTTAAAATTTCTATACGCTTCCTGCATTTCCGTTTTGGTTATTACAAATGAGCCATCCCCGGGATTATTGCAGCTTCTTCCCATTCCGGAGGGGAAATGGGAGAGTATTTCGATGGATTTCATCACAGGGTTGCCCATGGTACAGGGCAAGGATTGAATCTTTGTCGTCGTTGATCGACTGACGAAGTACCCACATTTCTTTGCCATATCCGCACACTATACAGCAGCACAGGTGGCCGAGCTGTTCTTCAGGGAGATCTTCAGGCTACATGGTTTTCCTAAGACCATCGTCAGTGACAGGGACAGTCATTTCATGGGCGGGTTTTGGCAGGAGCTTTTCCGATTGGTGGGGATGGAGTTGACATCAAGTACCAGCTATCACCCACAAACGGATGGGCAGACGGAGATAGTTAACAAGTGGCTGGAGGGCTACTTGCATAACTATGTTAGTGGGCAGCAACGAGCATGGCTGAAGTGGCTGCATCTGGGGGAGTACTGCTACAATACTTCACATCACATGTCCATTGGTATGTCACCATTCTATGCCTTATATGGGTATCATCCTTTATCTTTTGTAGACGTGATGTTTGGTGATAGTAGGGCTCCTAGAGCCAAGATTTGGATCCAAGAGCGTCAGGATATCCTCCGAGCTCTCAAGGATAACATGGCCACAACGTAGAACCAGCAGAAGCTATATGCCGACAAGGGTCGAGTGGAGAGGCAGTTCGAGGTAGGGGACATGGTCTACCTACGATTACAGCCATACCGACAGACATCACTGAAGCAGAAGGGGGCTGAGAAGCTCAAGTCCTGCTTTTATGGGCCATACAGGGTGATACGCAGAATTGGACAGGTTGCATATGAGTTGAAGCTGCCCCAAGGCAGCAAGATTCATAACATTTTTCATGTATCATGCCTGAAGAAGGCATTGGGGCAGCAGGTGACCGTGACGGGTGAGCTACCACCCATGGATGATGAGGGGCATTTGGTATTGCATCCGGAGGCTATCATTGACACTAGGGAGAGACAGTTGCGGAGTAGGACGGTCTGGGAATTCTTGGTGAGGTGGAAGAATTTGCCGGATGAGGATGCCACTTGGAAGAGTGAGAAGATATTACAACATCCATCACTTTAGTTGCTTGAGGACAAGCAACATTTTGCTGGGGGAGACTGTAATATTTCTAATTAGCTATGGCTAATTGGAATATTCGATTTTGTTCAATTTTTGTCTTCTATAGTTATTTGTAAATAAAAGGTGAGGAAGGGGGAACATAACTCACTTTAGAATAAAAAGTCACTTCCTAGGTAGCACAACGTTGTGACTTAAAGGGGAGTGAAAGGGGCCAAAGGGGGATGCAGAAATGGAGCCCATGCAGACACATGGAGGAACTGCGCAGGAGGAAAAGAACACATGGCAAGAGGGGAATCACGCATGAGGAGGTGAGCCTAGGGATTGTGAGAGGCAGAGGCTATAAAATAGATAGGAGCCCCCTCATTTTGGATCATTCAGGTATGTGCATTTCGAGCTAGTCGTTTCGACTTTTGAGCACGTTGGCTGTTTAGCTAGTCTATAGCACTGTTTAGTGCATCGAGTGTCTCCGTTCGGAGATCTCACCCTTAGCCTCAAGGGACTTCGAGTGCCTGCTTGGGCAAGGTATTTCCTTTGGTGTTTGAGAAGTAGTTTCATCAGCATTCCAGCAGCAGTTTTAGCAGCGTTTTGGATGACTGCGCAGCACTGGGAGAGGGACACAGTTCTTTTTGGTCGTAGTGCTGGATTGGGGTTTTGCAGGTGAATTTATGCTGGGTGATTGAGCAGGGGTCCAGCTCTTGCCTCATTGGAGGATTTTTGGCATGGTTTCAGGCAGTGTTTCATGCAGATTTTAGAGGGGTTTTTATTCAGTGGCAGCACAGGGCATTAAGGAACTGTGCAAAACCCCAAAGGGGTGTTTTTCAGGGGTCGGCCATTCCAGGAAAGCTTTCTGGGTTTTTCTGGGTTTCTTGAGTAGAGCCTGAATCCAGAGTTTCAACTTTTTCTGAGGAGGGGAGCAGCCCCAAATCATCATTTGTTTCCTAGCAGCAGCAGTAGCACAACAGCAACATCCACGCAGAGAGGCCATTCTTGTCATCCTGAGAGTATTTCTTCACTTGCCTTGTGCAAGTCGAGGTGCCATTTGTCTGATCACCTCTTGTACTCATTTTATTGCTCAGTATAATAAAATGGCTTAGCATTTTCTCGCTGCATTTCTTGTATCTGCTTATATTTCCGGTTTACATTATTATATGTTGTTCCACTGTTATTTTATCACTTCTGGGTTACTATATCATTTGCACATGTTTGGTTGAAGTTTTTGCTGGGGTTTGAGGAATATTCCGGGTTGGGGATATTACAGGATCCAAAGTTTATGGTCAGGACTGCTCTCAATGCAGTCTCCGAGGAACGAGAGACATTTGTCCAAAGCATCTTGGGTAGAGCAACTCTCCACAATTGGGAGGAGATGTGGGCAGCTCTACGACAGGAAGAGATCAAGAGGTTGACCAAGGCGGGGAGTAGTGGTAAGGGAGTTCAAATCAAGAAAGAGGAGGAGGATGTAGCTCTAGCATTTGTGGGACAACAAGGGAAAAGGAAGAAGGACATCTCCAATGTCAAGTGCTTCAACTGTGGGGAGCTGGGATATTATGCATTTCAATGCCCCAGGAAGAAAGGCAAGGGAGAAGCTTTCGATTCAAAGGAAACTGCAGCTAAGGTGGAGAAAGATGTTGAGACTGATGACGATTGTGCCATGAGTGCTCATGCGCCTCTAGAGAAGAGATGGGGTGACATCGAATTGTAGTCAACAGGACTACATGCAGGGGTAGGATCCTTGAGGTGCCCAAACTCTTTGATCACATCCGACTATGGGAGCCCTTAACGACAGTAGCATGATGACAGGTGTCAGGTGGGGCAAAGTGTGGTGGAGCGACAAGGCAGTGGTAGAGTGCAAAAGTCTGTAGCAGTGTAGTGGAGGGTGCAGCAGTGCGAGAGGCACAGAAGAGGTTTCAACAGCGCAGTGGCAACAGAGGGAACGTAGGAAGGCTTTCAAACTGACTAGGATGTTAGTGTTTGGGTGAAGTCAGTTACTTACTTCTTGGTAACTGAGTTGCAGTGCAATAGTTAGCAGTGGCAGTGCTATGGGCAACATGAGGCAACAAGTTGAGAGGGAGTTGCAGTACAGATGTGGCAGTGGCAATGGCAGTGTCATGGGAAGTAGTACAAGAAGTAGCAGTGCAGGGGATGTGAGGTAGCAGGCCAAGCATCAGCACAGGTACCGGTGCGGAGGATCAATGTGATGTTTCCATGGTGAAGCATTACTAGAGCACGTTCCTCACTAAGAGGGAGTGTTGATTTTTGGTAACATCGGATGTGATCTAGCAATGAAAATTGGTGGAGAGGCTAAGGCACATGAGATATCCAAGACCCAAGATCGTTTAGGGAAATTCCACCCAGATGGATAGATATTAAAATAATTAATATTTTTAATGAGACCTTAAGTCTAAACTTAGGAAAATTAAAATATTAATGTGTATTAATATAATATGGGTGAGAAATTTCCAAATAATGAGGATCAAGCCAGATCTAATCTTAGTCGTTGATTAGGGACTTAATCTCGGCCGTTGAATCGTCAACAGGAAAATTATAAGAGGAGGCTTGAGGGTCAGTGGGAGACACACCAAGAAACTTGAGAGATCAGTCAGTTCGATTTTCTGGGGCGTGGTTTGCTGAGGAAATCGAACAAGTGATCAGTTGCAATGAGGGGTAGCTCGGCAGGAGGCCAAGTAATACATATCAGAGAGGCAACAAAGTGCTGGAAGAGGCAGCGCAAAGCCTAGGAATGCTTACGTAGAGGCAACAAGAGTTGGCACAGAAGCTGAGGAGGTTAACGTAGACGACACAGGAGGGCCAAGAGGCTGACGCAGAAGTTGTAGAGGCGGATGCAGTTGACGCAGAGGACTTCATAGGCTACGCTGAGGTGATCCAGTGGGATAGACTGAGAGCTGATTGGTTGATGCTGAGCCAGAGAGGGTGACGTAGTTCCAGAGAGTGCGTGGAGCATCTTTCGCTGCCTAGCACAAGGAACAATCGGAGTTGCTGTGGGATAGTTCATCCGGTTGTTGATTAGTCGGAATAACTGTCTCTGGATAGAGTTATTGCAGCCAAGGAAATTCTTTGAAGGGTGAGCCATTTCTGGCACCTTAGTTGTATTCAAAATCTTCTTAATAATAAAACCCTCTATATGTTGCATCGGTTTTCCCGCATTGGGTTTTTTCGGGGACGATTGTCCAAAAATAATGGTGTCCCTTGTGTTGTCTCTGTTTATTTCAGTTGCTGATCTGTATGTTTGTGAAGGCTGCAATTGTGTTTATTTCAATGTTTATGTTTTTAAATAACTTGTTAATGTAAATGACAAGTAGGAGATAATAAACCAAATATTGCAGTAGGGGTTTATGATGTGTTAGATTCAAAAATTTTCACATGGTATCAAAGGGATTGCAGATCATAGTAGGACTGAAGACACCAGCAGAAGAAATCTGAAAAATTTGCAGCAGAAGCAGCTGTCCCGAGAGACAACATTGTTTTAGAGCTGAAGCGACAAGAGAAGAGGTGACGCAGTGCTTAGAGGGTGACCCAGGGGCTCACGCAGAGCTTGCGTCAACATTTTGAGCCAAGGGAAGGGCCAACACAGAGGCAGAGAGAGGTAGAAGAGGCTCACACAGAGCCACATCATCCTTCTAAGCCAAGTAGGATTGACACAGTTGGCTGGAAGAGCAGATTCAACCTTCGCCGTGATTGTGCAGAGCCTTAAGGGCTCAAATTTTTCAGTTGTTGGGGCTAAGGGAGCTATGCAGATTATGATTTGAGGAGCTGGTGGGACATTGTTCCTATCTGTGCAAAACAATGTCTAGGGAGACAGAATCAAGGTAGAGGGAATCACTACCTCGACAGATTTCTAGCAAAGGAATTCAAATCCGAGTTACAGTCGAAAAGGAGGATTGGAAAGGAGTGGTTCGATAGTTGGCTAGAGGATTTCGAGGAGGGAAATCAGGACTCAGAGGGAGTCCTGAAGAGGAGCAGAGATGGCAGTGAATGGACTAAGTGATCAAGACAGATTGAATGGAGCTTCCAATTTTGTCATCTGGAATGCCAGGATCATGGAAGTCCTGGATAGACATCACATTAAGGACTATGCCTTGAAAGTAGTAACTATCCCAGTTGACCCAACTGAGAATGAGAAGTATGAGGAGGCTCAGGTGAGGGCGAAGTGCATGATCCTAAACAGGGTCAAAGATCATGTCATAGCACATATTGCTGAGAAGAACACAATAAAGGAGATGTGGGACACCTTGACCACCTTATACTTGGGCTCTTCCATGCAGCGGAAGATGCTATTGGAGAATCAACTAAGGTCATATCAGATGCAGAATGGAGAGGAGATAGATCCCTTCCTCCTCAGGTTGCAAGAAATTCGAGACCAAATTACTTTCGTGGGGTCTACATCGGATCCAGAGTTTATGGTCAGGAGTGCTCTGAATGCAGTCTCCAAGGACTGGGAGACATTTGTCCACCAAAGCATCTTGGGAAGAGTGACTCTCCCCAGTTGGGAGGAGATGTGGTAAGCTCTTCGACAAGAAGAGATCAAGAGGATGACTAAGGCGGGGAGTAGTGGTAATGGAGTTCAAGACAAGAAAGAGGAGGAGGAGGATGCAGCACTAGCATTTGCGGGACAACAAGGGAAGAGGAAGAAGAAGGACATCTCCAAGGTCAAGTGCTTCAATTGTGGGGAGCTGGGACATTATGCATCTCAGTGCCCCAAGAAGAAAGGCAAGGGAGAAGCTTTTGATTCAAAGGCAACTCCAGCTAAGGTGAAGAAGGATGTCGAGACTGATGACGATTGTGCCATGAGTGCTCATGCACCTATAGAGAAGAGGTGGGGAGACATCGAATTGTAGTCGAGAGGACTACATGTAGGGATAGGATCCTTGAGGTGCCCAAACTCTTGGATCACATCCGGCTACGGGAGCCCTTAACGACAGTAGCATGATGACAGGTGTTGGGTGGAGCAAAGTGTGGTGGAGCAGCGAGGCAAGGCTAGAGTGCAAAGTTCTGTAACAACGCAGTAGAGGTTGTAGTAGTGCGAGAGGAAAAGAAGAGGTTGCAGCAACACAGTGGTAGCAGAGGGAGCACGGGTTAGCAGCAGAAACAACTTTAGCATCATGAGGCCTCCAGACTAACCGGGATGTCAATGGTTGGCTGAAGTTAGTTAGTTACTTCTCTTTAACTGAGTTGTAGTGCAACAGTTAGCAGTGGCAATGCTAGGGGCAACATGGTGCAGCATGTTGAGAGGGAGTTGCAGTACAGATGTAGTAGTGGCAGTGGCAGTGTCATGGGCAGTAGTATAGGAAGAAGTAGTGCAGAGGATGTGAGGTAGCAGGCCAAGCATCAACACAGGTACCGATGTGGAGGATTAGTGTGATGTTCCTGTGGTGAAGCATTACTAGAGCACATTCCTTGCTAAGAGAGAGTGTTGATTTTTGGTAGCATCGGATGTTCTCTAGCCATGAAAATTGGTGGAGAGGCTAAGGCACATGAGATCTCCAAGACCTAGAAATCGTTTGGGGAAATTCCACCTAGATGGAGAGATATTAAAATGACTAATATTTTTAATGAGACCCTAAGTCTAAATTTAGGAAAATTAAAATATTAATGTGTATTAATATAATATGGGTGAGAAAGTTCTAAATAATGAGGATCAAGCTAGATCTAATCTTAGCCATTGATTAGGGACTTAATCTCGACCGTTGAATCATCAACAGGAAAAATATAAGAGGAGGCTTGAGGGTTAGTTCGAGATACACCAAGACACCAAGAGAGATTAGTCAGTTCGATTTTCTGGGGTGAGGTTTGCTGAGGAAATCAAATAAGTGATCAGTCACAGTGAGGGGCAGCTCGGAAGGAAGCTGAGGGATACATATCAGAGAGACAACAGAGTGTCAAAAGAGGCACCGCAGAGCCTTGGAGGGCTGACGCAGAGGCAACAAGGGTTGGCGCAGAGGTTAAGGAGGCCAGTGCAGAGGACGCACAAGGCCAAGAGGCTGACGCAAAGGCCGTAGAGGCTAACAAAGTTGACGTAGAGGGCTTTAGAGGCTGCAAAGAGGTGATTCAGTGGGACAAACTGAGAGTTGATTAGCTGACGCAGAGCCAGAGATGGTGACGCGGTCCCTAAGGGGGTGACACAGTTCCAAAGAGTGCGTGGAGCAGCTTTTGCTGTCCAACACAAGGAATAGTCGGTGTCACTGTGGGATCGTTCATCCGGTCGCTGATCAACCAGAATATTTGTCTCCAGATAGAAGTATTGCTTCCAAGGAAATTCTTTTAAGGGTGAGCCATTTTTGGCACCCTAGTTGTATTTAGAATCTACTTAATAATAAAACCCTTTATATGTTGCACCGATTTTCCTGCATTGGATTTTTCTGGGGACGATTGTCCAAAAATAATGGTGTCCCTTGTGTTGTCTCAGTTTATTTCAGTTGTTCATATGTATGTTTGTAAAGGCTGCAATTGTGTTTATTTCGATGTTTATATTATTAAATAACTTGTTAATGTAAATGATCCCAATGCCAGTCGGGGCTTCTAGCATCCCCAGTGCCCAGAAACTCATGCTGAACTGCACCTAGATCCACTACCATCTCCATAGTCCACTCCACTGGGTACCAACTCAGAATCTCTCGCCACGCAACCCCAAGAGAGGGAACGAATGCACAAACTCTAGTCAATACATACAATCTGACTAGGTAGCTCTGTCTCCCTCTGTCCAATGGGCCAAGGTAACCTAACAGTGCTGGCAACCCCATCTATGTATGCTCGAAGAGGGCTGCTCTCACGCTCCAATGTGCACTCAAGCTGCACCATTAGTGAATCCAACTACTCCCCAACATGAGTCAATTTGGCCGTGGACTCGGCACAAACTGCTCTCATGCCCTCCAGCTCCTTGTTCTATTGCAGAATAGCCTGATGCACTAATGCGACCTTCCTTTTTAATGCTAGAAGGTCGGTCTGAAATTGGTGGAACTGTCGTGGGCATTTATCACCTGTAAACTTGGTCACAACTCCAGATACCTCAGCAACTATTGACATCTCGTCCATGGGTGGCTCCTCTTCAATAGATGGCTCTATGTGTGTAGGCTCTATCTTCTCCACCAAGGTGTCAATTGGGGTGATCAAAGAAATCTCTAATAAAGGTGACTCATGTGCCACATCGTGTATATCGATGTGCTCCTCACCATCCCGTGGGCTCTCAACATCATGCTCAACCTCCTCCTCTGGCTCTTGATACCTGAAGCCAGGTCTCCACCAGCAAAAGCGCCCCTTGGTTTCACCCTCTAAGTGTCTCTGTCCCACCTGCTCCCTTTCAGGAGATCTGGTTCCTTGATCTGGTCGACTTTCCCCACATGATGTAGATGGTTGCACCCCCAAGGCCTGCACACCCCTCACGTCTCTACTATAAGGGTGAGGATAGGTTTGGTTTTTCACCCTCCTCAACTGGGCCAACCCATAATCGTCCCAATGAATTCTACCCCAGAATTTCTGCATACTAGGTTTCCCTTGAGCGATGGGTTTGTGTTAGGTTTCCCCTATCACTGTGCACTCATACCCAAAGTTTCCATGACCTTCTGTTTCGTTTCCCACAGCTGGGCTAGGATCATGCTTTGATATCATTGTAATGTTCCAAACTTAAATAAACAGTGATATGCAAAGCAAAAACGATTTACATCACATAAATTTTAAACAATCAGCAAATGCTCATAAAAACTCCAAAAGTAAGAACTAGCTGAGCCATTTTATTAATCAATAGAGAAAGTACAATAGTATGCAAGAATGAACCTGGACTTGCCTCAATGGCAAGTGTGACAGAACCTAGGTGATAATACAATGATCTCAAATGCTGGGAATGACTACTCCTCTATTGCTCTACGCTGCCCAGAAAACTACACTGTTGGCTGGAAGAGACTGCAAGAAACTCCACCTCTGATGCTCAAAAAATGCTACAAATTTAATCTCAAGCTCCTTGACCAAAACCCACATAAACCCAGAAAGGGTTTGGCCTATCTCCAAGCCAAAGTCGAACCCACAAAATAATGCGAATTCCCCAACTAACTGGCAATTCACAGTATTATAAGAATTAGGATTTCAGGCCTGAATAGCATCTCGAAAATTCTGAAATTTTAACCACGGCTCCTCTCAGAAAACCCAGAAAAACCCATGAAGGAATTTGGCCAGTTTAGACTTCTGAAATTTGACCCCCTTAGAGCCCAGCGTCAGCTACAACTGCAAAACTCGGCTTGTTGGAATCTGCCTGTAAATCCTCCCGAGAAATGGACACAAAGTGCTGGGCTAACCTCTGCTATCAATCCCTTGACTTCCCAGATGGGTTTCCGGCCTATGGCACCTGCTTCTTAGTTCCACGAAATTGATGGACTGGCCCTCTGCACTGTCCCCAAGCCCAGTAATTCAAATTGTTGGGATACTAGCTCTGTTGGCTCCAAAACTCACAAGAAAGGCTAGCCCTTTGCTGCTCTCCCAATCCTATAACTCTCCCGGCAAGTGCTTGATCATTAATAGTTCCAAACTCCCCCTGCATATTCTCCATCTAGCCAGAAATACGCACTCCCTGTTGTGGCTGAATGTTAGTGTTGTAACACACTCACAGAACTCCAGAAATACTTATGGAATTGCCTCTCTAGGGCGGGCACGGATGGTCCCCCAAAGTAGAGGTTGAATCTCCCGCTTTAGAGATTCGTGGCTAAACAGTTGGTTGACTTAGCTAAACAGTAGAGTGAACAGTCAAGTAATTTTGATTGCAAGGTGTAAGAATGAATCCAAATGAGAGCTCCCTCCTCCTTTTATCTATGTGGGTCTTCCTTGCCTTATGTGGGCCTCTCCATCCAGCACTTTGAATTCCCTCCAAGCCATTCAAATGGCCTAGCTCGAATTCCCACGTGGGTGGCCGACACCTTCCACTAGCAACCAAATTAAGTCGAATTTCCTCCTAAGTCCCTAAGTCGAAAACGCTGGGTTCTTTCCCTTAGCCAAAATTGTGCAAAAAATGTGTGGAAACACCTTGTTACAAATGTGTTTGAAAAGGGACATGACAACATAGGAGGATTGTTGGAATTTGGGAGAAGTTTTAGAGCTAGAGGAGTGTGCTACTTGTAGGGTGATTTTCACACTTCCCAGGCCAACACAGAGGCAACACTAGGTGTTCACGCGGAGGGTACAGTATCGGTCTTTGAGGCTGAACTTTACCATGGAGGTTAAGGAAAATATTTGGAGAAGTGATTGCTGCATTTTCATGAGATTGGAGGATCATTTTATTGGGGTTTATTGGAGGTTGTTTTCTGGAGTAGCTTGGAGGGCGTAGGGCATATTGGAGGTCGATTTTGAAAGTTTAAAATTTGGCCAAACCATTTATGGGTTTTCGACAAGGATCCCAAATATAAAGTTTCATAACTTTCTGAGCACCGGAGGTGGGATTTTCGGCCGTATCTTTGCAGCAGACATTGCAGAATTGTTGGGATTGCGTAGAGCATATTGGAGGCCGATTTGGGAGGTTGGATTCAGCCCAAACCATTTTTGGGTTTTTGACAAGGATCCAAGATATAAAGTTTCAGCATCTTCTGAGCACCAGAGACAGGGTTTCTTGTAGTTCCTCTCCAGCCAGCAGTGTAGTTTCTGAGGGAAACAAAAAGCAATAGAGGAGCAGTCATTTCCAGCTTTGAGATTATTGTTTTATCACTTGGGTCTTGTCAAGCTTGCCCTTGAGGCAAGCCCAGGTGCATTTCTCTATATTATTGTAGTTGCTCCATTTCATTAATAAAATGGCTTAGTTGGTTCTTATTTCTGGGGTTTACATGGGTGTTTGTTGAATGTTTGAAATTTCTGGTGTTGTATTTGTTATTTCCTTTGCATATCACTAGTTTTCCTATTTCGGAACATTACATATTAATTCTACTAGTAAGACGTTGATATAGGACATGATAAAATAATGTTATATATATGCATTAATGACCAATGGATAAGTCAAATGAGACTATAAAATACAGTCAGTAAACATCAGAAAGTGGGAGTGCCAAGATAACAACTAAATTCTAAAAATTGAAAAGTATAACAAAAGTAAAATATGCCTGTTGTCCATATATTGTAATCACTCTGAATCATGATGTAATTATTTGCTCTCTGAAATAATATATGAACCATTTTCAACCAAAAAAGGAAAAAAACATGAGAAAGGATGAACCAAAAGGTAAACCCTGGAAAAAGACAATACTTAGTAAAAATTCATGACATACCCCTATATATTCTCCAGAATCGAATCAGGTTCTAAGATCAGTCTAATATGATTTTTTGTTTTTTATAGCCAGAAAACTTTTGAAATGCCAAGTAGTCAGATAATATATTATTATCTAGCTGTTTGTTAGGTCATTTTTATTCCTGGTCAAAACCAGTATTGATATAGCTAGGGTTCTTAATAACCAATGCATACTCACAGAATAGCGTGGGCCAATATCTTGATGATTGGAATAAAGCCCAGACTGAGAAAAGGCATCACATCCCTGCAGAAAAGACCAAGCTCATATCTGTCATGGAGAATGGTGAAAACTAAAAGCATAAGAATAACTAGAATATTTCTAACCTAGAAGCACATATATCCTCTCTCTCCCTCTATTGATATAATCCAATTTCAGACATAGGATTCTGCTCTACATGAATCACATACTTGGCTGCATGTCATGCACAGAACTGCCATTTCTGGAGAGTTCACATGGCTTAGCTGGGTCAAGAAAAATGCAGGGCCAAGAAAGCCCACTGATTGCATAACCTGCAGAATGAACAAATTTTCTTGTAAGTATAAAGGTCCAGTTAAATCTCCACTACTATAAAGTAAGAAAAAAAAATATTAAGTTCATGTCTTTTACACATAAAATTAGAGAAACTATTACTTGAAAATTATGGGAAAAGTTAACATTATGGTAAGAGAGTAATGTTAAAAAGCTTGTTTATAGTTTTTCATATAATGTAAAGTTGCATCAACAAATTACACAATGCCATAACTATATTCAAGCCTAATACCTATAGTGACCAAGGTTAATTCAAACTTATTCGTAAACTGATAAAAGGAATTGAATGAAGATTAGGATGGCAGAGCAATGTTAAAATGCTTATATAGTGTCTGAAGAAAGGAGTTGTGGGATGCTCAACTTTGTAATATGCCATTTTTTGGTTTCCCTTATGATGCGGTTAGGATGGGTTTCCAGGGATTAAAAGTGACTTTAATTAGTCACTTTATTAAATAAAAGAGGGGAAAATGCTTAATTGGAGAAAAAATGCCAAAAGTGGGAAAAGTGACTTAAAATAAAATAAGTCACTTAAATAAAATTAAAGGGAGAAGCTTCTAGAATGGAAATAAGATAATAAAATTAAAGTGCTTCTAGAAGGTTGGAGAGAGATCCATCAGATCTTTAAAAGGAGGGAAAGCAAGTTATTTGGGATAATCTTGGATTGAAGTAATTTCTTGGAGTTCTTTTGAGAACTTGGTTTTCAAGATCATAGAGCCCTAGGATGGCAACCCTTGGGTTTTTTGTGTGTGTTGGATGAAACCCCAACTCACTATTTTGGAGGTTTCATTCAAACATCTCATTGAGCTTCATCGACATTAGCTGGTGAGAAGATTTGGAACAGATATGTGGATTGGAGTGGGGATCATCCAAATCTCCAACTTGGACTTCATTTCCATTGATTTGAGGAGCTATTGTCAACCATTTTTAATTGTTTGTAACAGGTTCTCAGAACCCTATATAATATAATAGGGCTGAATTTAGCTGAGTTTGCACCTATTTCTCGTGTATTTTGTGTTGTAGCATGTCTAGGTTTATATTTGCAATGTCATTTGTGTCAGTATTTATTGTACAAAATTGGGCTATTTCACTTAAGAAATTGTGGCAAATTTTCTTGAAACATTTTCCTAAAAAATCTTAATTAAAATAAAAAGGAATACTATAGTGGTATCAGAGTTGGTTTGTTGGAAATACTGAGAGGGGGGGTGAATCAGTATTTCTTTTACAATTGTTATTTTACCAGTTTTTAGATCACTTATAACTAGAACACAAAATGAACAATATAAAATAAATGAATTTATTAATTAAAAATGACGAGGACTCCAATCCTCTTTTTTACAATATATCAAGTACAATAATGCTTAGGGCTCCAACCCTAGATGAAGACACCAATCTTCAGTCCACCAGGGTCCAACCTGTACTTTTCCAAGTATCTAGTTGGACTTCACAAGGCTCCAACCTTGTTTCTATGAGGCACCAACCTCTAGGGCTCCAACCCTCTCACTGGTGCAGGCTCCAACCTGATCTTCTTGAGGACTCCTATCCTCTAGGGCTCCAACCTTATGCTCCAATTCTTCAAGATAAGATCAATGGTTCTTCAAGGTTTCCAGTGTCTTCTGCAACAAGCCCTAACAATCTCTTCACCTTCAACAATGCCCTCAATTGATCTCCAAAGCACTTAGCTCATTAATCACGACTTTATCTTCTCAGAAGGTGTCTCCACAACTCTTCATGTTACCCAAACAAGATTCCTCAAGGTCACCATCATGAGGGCTTCAACATGATCTCCAACATTCTTCAATAAGTTACTCAAAGTCTACACTGAACAATTCTTCAATTACTTCACAATGTTTTCAAGGAGGTCTGCAATGGTTTTTCAATAACTGCTCTAATGGGTTGTTCAACAAGGTCTTCAAGGAACTCTACAAACGAGTATTCAAATGTTTCAAAGTTTCAAGAATAACTTCAACAATGATTTGCAAGTAGCCAAGGTTGTATGCTTAAGAATCTTCAATACGCTCCAAAGAGATCTTCAAAATCAATTCTCCTTCCAAAGTAATTCAAACCTGTTCAAACCCAAGGTCCTCAATATGCTACTTTCAAATGCTTGGGTTGTCCAAATGTCACAAGGCCTTCCAACATTCCAAGTTTTGTAGCTAAACCAATTTTCACAGGTTCGAAGTGATCTAGTAACAAGTCTGTGTGAAAATTCCTGAACAAAAATTCTATTACTACAACAATTGATTTATTTCACCTACTTATTATTCCCAATAAGTTATTTATGAAATCCCTTCAGTAAATATTAAAATAAATTCTACTGTAGATATCACACCATTATATAGAAACAAATATATGCACAAGAATCAATCACATCAACACAGTTATTTTTGGACAATTGTCCTCGGAAAAACCCAATGCGAGAAAACCGGTGTAGCAGAAGAGGGTTTTATTAATCTTCAGCAACAATCACTTTTATAGAAAAATTTACATAGACACTTGGACAAAACACTTGAGACTTTTCTCCGAGACTTTCTGACACATTGGAGAGCTTCCTTTCTCTATTGCGTTAGCCCTGCGTCATTTTGCATGGCTCTGCACAACTCAGGTCCCTCTTTGCGTCATCCCTGCGTCTCTCTGATTTGTATCTCCCTCTGCGTTGTCTCTCAGATTCCTCGCGTCACTTCTTCTGAGCTCCCTGACTGCTGCTAATTCTCCCCCCTCTTCCTCTACCTTGCAACTCTCCCTCTGAAATCAATCTCCTTCTCTTTGAGAATCAATTTTCTTTGGGATACTGAGTATTTGCTGGTGTATCTCCAACTAAACCTCAAGCCTCCTCCTATACTTTTCTTATTGAGTCTTCAATGACCGAGATTAAGTCCCTAATCAATGGATAAGATTATATTTGGCTTGATCCTCGTTATTTAGAACCTTCTCACCCAATTTTATATTAATACACAATAATATTTTAATTTTCCCAAGTTTAGACTTAGGAACTCCATTAAAAATATTAATTATTTTAATATCTCTCTGATCGGATGGAATTTCCCAAAACGATTTCTGGGTTTTGGATAACTTATGTGTTGTAGCCACTCCACCAATTTTCATGGCTAGAGCACATCCAATGCTACCACAAATCAACACTCCCTCTTGGCGAGGAATATGCTCTAGTAATGCTCCACCACTGAAACATCACAATGATCCTCCACACCGGTACCTGTGATGATGCTTGGCCTGTTGCCTCACATCATCTGCACTATTGCTCCTTGTACTACTGCCCATGACACTTCCACTGTCACTGCCACATCTGTACTGCAATTCCCTCTCAATATGTTGTCCATCCTACCCCTAGCACTGCTAATTGCTGCACTACAACACCTGACACTTATCCATTTCTGCTACTAAAATGGATTCTTTACCATCCCCATCTTCTCCCTGAAATAAACGAAATTTTTCTTCCTAGGGCCTTGGTGAGGATGTCTGCCACCTGTTCTCCTGTAGGATTGTAGCTCAACTGTACTGCTCCTCGTTGGACACAGTCTCTGACAAAGTGACACCTGATATCAATTTGTTTCGACCGATCATGAAATACTGGATTCTCAAAGAGCTTGATGCAACTCTAATTATCACACATGATCCTGGTCACATCCATCCTTCTACTGAATAGGTTCACAAGCAATTTTCTAAGCCATATGGCTTCGCACGAAGTTGTGCTAGCGGTCATATATTCTGCTTCAACTGAGCTTAGAGCTACGGATTTTTGTTTCTTATTGCACCAGGAAGTCATCCCCGATCCAATGTTGAAACAGTACCCAGTGATAATTTTCCCTTCTACTGAACTTCTAGCCCAATCTACGTCAGTGAATCCACTCAGCCTGATGTCATTGCCTCTGGTGTACAATAGTTTGTGCTTGACTGTTCCTTGTATATACTTGAGAACATGTTTGGTTGCTGCCCAATATGCCCTCTTAGGTTCCACCATGAATTGACTGAGGGTGTTGACAACGTAACAAATGTTTGGCCTGGTATTGACCAGATACATCAGGGATCCTATGAGCTACCTATACAAGGTGGGATCAACATCTTTATCTTCTGATGCATCAATTTTCTTCCAATTGGTGATCATTAGGGTAGTCATTGGCCTACAGTCCTGCATCCTGAATCTCTTCAGGATTTCTATAGCATATCTCCCTTGTCCAAGGAAGATCTCACCCTTATGCTGCCAAACTTCCAACCCAAGGAAATAATGCATCTGTCCCAAATCCTTCATGTCGAATTTTGTGGCTAGATTCTTCTTGCAGTCCTTGATGAGCCTAGATGATCCTGTCAGGAAGAGATCATCCACATATAATACTAGGACTAGAGGCTCATTCTCTACAACTAGATAGTAGAGATTGGGATCTGCATCGCTCTTGACGAACCCAATCTTCTGCAAGTAGCCACCAATTTGACCATACCATGCTTTAGGTGCCTGTTTAAGCCCATACAAGGCTTTCTTTAATATGCATACATGAGATTTCTTCTCGTGTGTCTTAAAGCCTTCTGGCTATTCAATGTATACTTCCTCTTCTATTACCCTATTCAAGAATGTCGTCTTGATATCCATTTGATGAATCTCCCACCCCATCTGTGTTGCAAGAGATATCACAGTTCTAATAGAAGTATACCTGGCTACTGGGGCGAAGGTCTCTTCGTGGTATATTCTTTCCTATTGAGCATACCCCTTTGCCACAAACCTAGCTTTGTATTTCTCCACACTGCCATCTGCAGCATATTTGATCTTATAGATCTATATCGAACCTACCACTGATTTGTCCTGAGGCCTAGGCACCACTTCCCAGACATCATTCACCATTATAGAGCTGTATTCCTCCACCATCGCATCCACCCATACTTGATGTTGAACGACCTCCTAAAAACTGGAGTGTTCCCCAACTTGAGCTACTAAGGCCTAGTATCTGTTTGGCTGTCTTCGCTCCCTTTTACTGTCCTTGGGTGCACTAATGAATCCTTCTGCATCCCATAGAATCTAGCAGAGTTCCCGGCTCTTTCTTCCTCTGGTAGTAAGTGCATCTGTCAATTCTTCCTCTTCCTGTGATTCCCCCTGTTCTGAAGGAGAATTTCTGGTACTAGCTTCCGCTGGTTGAAGTGATTTGACCAACGACTCATCTTTTGACTGCTCCTCAGAAGGCATTTCTCGAGATTTTCTGAAAGCTCTATCCTCCATGAATTTTACATCTCGCCGAAATACTACCTTCTTGCTCGCTGGAAGATAGACTTTATATGCCTTAGCATTCTTGCTATATCCCACAAGATATCCTTTCTCTACAGTTTGATCTATTTTCTTCCTCTTCTCTTCGGATATACAACAATATGCTAAACTCCCAAATATCCTGAAATGACTAACTTCAGGTGTCTTCCCGGTGAAGACCTTCTCTTGAGTAATCTTGCCCAATGCCCTATGAGGAGTTCTATTCTGGACATAGACTGTTGTGCTGCATGCTTCTACCCACAGGAATTTTGGCATATCCTGATCATACATCATTGCCCTAGCTGCTTCCACAATATCCCTGTTCTTCATTTCTACTACTCCATTCTGCTCCGGATTGTAGGAAGTTGTCCACTCTCTTATGATGCCCTCCCTAGCGCAAAAATTGGTGAAGTACTTATAAACATACTCTCCACCATTGTCTGAGTGCAACACTTTTGTCTTCTTTCCTGTTAGATTCTCCACTAGAGCCTTGAACTCTTTGAATCGACCAAAAACTTCATCTTTGGTTTTCATAAAGTAGATCCAAGTCTTCCTGGAATGGTCATCGATGAAGGTGACGAAGCATTCGGCACCACTAAGAGCTTTTGTGGATATATGTTCGTAGATGTCTGAGTGTATCAATCCTAGTACACTCTTGGCCCTATTGTTACTTCTTGGAAACGCTGCTTTGGCATACTTGCCCAGAGCACACCCTCTGCATACATCATCTCGTTCAATACTAAGATCTAAAACTCCTGTTATAGTTTTTCTGAGAATTCTCAGAGTCCCATGGTGAAAATGTCCCATCTTTCTGTGCCATAGTTCATTCAAATCCTTGTCTCCATTATTGCATATCAGTGCCATTGGTGACTCTAGCTGCAACCTGTACAACCTATTACTTTTGATTCCGATTTGGACCTTCTTTTTCCAACTCAGGTGTTTGACGTATACTTTCTCCTTGATGAAGAAAACATCATAGCCCTTGTTTTGAAGTTGAGATACGGATAGCAAGTTCATCCCCAATCCTGTAATATTCCTAATTAGCCATGGCTAATTGGAATATTCGATTTTGTTCAATTTTTGCCTTCTATAGTTATTTGTAAATAAAAAAATGAGGAGGGGGGACATAACTCACTTTTAGAATAAAAAGTCACTTCCTAGTAGCACAACGTTGTGACTTAAAGGGGAGCCAAGGGGGCGAAAGGGGGACGCAGAAATGGAGCCCACACAGACACATGGAGAGACTGCGCAAGAGGGAAGAAACACGTGGCAAGAGGGGAATCACGCAGGAGGAGGTGAGCCTTGGGATTGTGAGAGGAAAGGCTATAAAAGAGAGAGGAGCCCCCTCATTTTGATCATTCGGTTATGTGCATTTGAGCTAGTCATTTCAACTTATGAGCACGCTGGTTGTTTAGCTACTCTGCAACATTGTTTAGTGCATTGAGTGTCTCAGTTTGGAGATCTCACCCTTAGCCCCGGGGGACTTCGAGTGCCTGCTCGGGCAAGGTAGTTCCATCAATATTTTTGTAGCAGTTTCGTTGGTAGTTGGCAGGAGGATTGAGCACTATAGATGACTGCGCAGTCTTGAGAGGGATGACGCAGTTCTTTTTGGCAACAGTTTTGGATTGGGGTTTTGCACGAGGATTTATGCTAGGTGATTTAGCAGGGGACCAGCCCTTGCCTACTGGAGGATTTTTGGCATAGTTTCAGGCAGTGTTCTAGAGGGGTTTCTTCAGTGGCAGCGCAGAGCATTGGGGAACTGCGCAGATCCCCAAGGGGGTGATTTTCGGGGGTCGGCTATTCCAGGAAAGCTTTCTGGGTTTTTCTGGGTTTCTTGAGTACAGCTCGATTCTAGAGTTTCAACAATTTTCGAGGGGAACATCCCCAAATCCTCATTTGATTTCCAGCAGCAGCAGCACGACAGTTCTCTAGCAGCTTCCACGCAGTTCTGAGAGAGGCCATTCTTTACTATTCTGAGTGTATTTCTTCACTTGCCTTGTGCAAGTCGAGGTGCCATCTTTTTGATCACCTCCTGTACTCATTTTATTACTAAGTATAATAAAATGGCTTAGCATTTCTCGCTGCATTTCTTGAGTATCTGCTTATATTTCATGTTTACATCATTATATGTTGCTCCACTGTTATTTTTATCATTTTGAGCTTCTCGGATATTATATCATTTGCACATATTTGGTTGGAATTTTGCTGGGGTTTGAGAAATATTCCTAAATGGGATATTACAGTGGTATCAGAGCATAGATCTGGCTCAGCTTGTGGAGCTAGCAGTCTATGACACTGAGGGAGAAACCCTACATCTGTTACAGAGGTAGGAAATCCAGAGAAAGTGAGCATAGGTTGGAGAACACCTACGAAGAGGGAGACTGTGTTCTAGTGGTGGACGCAGAACAGGAGGAGCCTGTGGTGGACACAGAGCAGAGGGATCCGATGGTAGACAAGGACGGGAAGAAATTTGCGGATATGCACCTCAAATCAGTGCAGGATCTGTCGAGGCAGATTGAGGTGATGGGGCAGAGATTCACGATAGTAGAGGCCAGACAGCATGAGATCCCATGGGTTTTTCAGATTGGTGAGGGATCGGGTGCATCCCATCATTTGCCAGAGCAGCGTGATACTGCGCAGCAGGTGGCCTTGCATGCCCCTACATGCTCTACCATGCCCATGTTCTTAGGAGTAGACACGGGGATTGGAGCCCAGCGGGAGGCAGAGCCCGGCCATATGGGCGATTATTTTGCAGAGTACCAGGCCTATTGGCAGGAGTTCAGGGATGCTCTTTCATTCAGAGACTTTGTTCAGTTCCAGCGGGATAGTAAACCCTGCGACCATCACAGAGGAAACCGACATTACCATGATGGTGACACCCATCGTGCAGCGAGTAGATTCCACTTGCCTATGTTTGATGGTTCATCAAACAGTTCGGCAAAGTCTTGGGTGGAGAAGCTGGACAATTATTTCCAGCTTAACCAAATGTCGGAGGCAGAGGCCATCAAGGTGGCAACATTGCATTTGGATGGCGAGGCCCAAGATTGGTGGTTTCATGGGATGATTACACTCAGACACTCTATAGTGACAACATATGCGGAGTTTACCAGGAGATTGATGGAGCGATTTGATCGAAGGGATCCAGAGTAGAATTTTGTTGAGTTGACGAGGCTCAAACAGACAGGGAGCCCAGAGACCTACATTGCAGATTTCTTGAGGGTCTATGTGATGGTGCCAGACCTATCCACGGCACAGAGGGTCTATATGTATGTTGAGGGGTTAGCAGAGCCACTTCGGGGTCTAGTCTAATCCACTAGACCAGCCACACTCCAGGATGCTATCAACAGGACCCAGGACTTATAGGATGTCTTACCTAGGACCCGGCCACCTTGCCCCCAAAGACAGCCTTTTCAGTCTAAGGGGAAGGATGTGAGGATTCCACCTCGAAAGGGGAATCTAGGATGAGTACAGATTGAGGACGATGTCAGGCGGGAGCTGAAGAAGAAGCGGTTGTGCTTCACATGTCAGGAGCCGTGGGCACCGGGACATAGATGTGCTGCTGGCAAAGCACATTTTATTGAGGTCTTCTCCAAGAGTAGTGGAGAAGAGGACGACGAGGATGATATGGAGGTAGGAGATAGCCATGCCATACAAGGACCTTTGCCACTTCCACCGCAGCAGCAGGTGGTGCATCTTTTGCATCCACCGAAGGGGCCCTTATAGCATTGCAAGGAGTTCCCAAGTATCTGACGCTATGCGTACGAGGGGCAGTATGTGGCCAACGAGTATCAATTTTGGTTGATAGTGGGGCGACCCACAACTTCATCGATGCACAGATGGTTGAGTGGAGAGGTATACAGACAGAGAGCTTCAATGGGTTTTCAGTCTTGGTCCCAGGAGATCAGACCATGACGTGTGCTCGTTATGTTCCGGAGCTTTCAGTGACGATGGGCACCTACACATTGACTGACCACTTTTTCGTGGTCGATATCCTAGACACCAACATGATACTGGGTGTTCAGTGGCTTATCACTCTAGGGAAGGTCATGACGGATTGGAAGACCCTAGAGATGGAGTGGGATGATGAGAAGACAGGGAGGAATGAGAAGATATAGGGACAACACACATATCCGCCTCAGACTGTGTTAGCTCATTGGATGGAGGCAGTCTTCCGGAAAGTAGACAAAGAGTGGGCAGTGGAGCTGCGTGCATTAGAGGCAGGGACTACAGGGCAGACGGTACATCTAGAGATACAGTCCATCCTTGATTGGTATGCCATAGTGTTTGTGGAGATTCCACTAGGACAGCCATCGGATCGGGGGTTTGAGCACACCATCGAGCTTGAGTAGGGCATACAGGCAGTGATCACCACTCCCTATAGGCACCCCAAGGTCTATCCGGATGAGATTGAGTGGGCTATCGAAGAGTTGCTGGCTCTTGAGCACATTCGACCGAGAACAAGTCCTTTTGCTTCTTCTGTGGTGTTGGTGAAGAAGAAGGACGGTACATTGAGGATGTGCATTGACTACAGGGCCTTGAACAAGAAGACCCTGAAGAACAGGTACCCCATACCCAGGATCGATGAGTTGATGGGTGAGTTGAGAGGAGCACGGTTCTTTTCAAAGATTGATTTGAGATCCGGGTACCATCCGATTCGCGTGAGGGAGTAGGACATTCCCAAGACTGCCTTCAGGTGTCACTATGGGCACTTTGAGTTCTTGGTGATGCCTTTTGGGCTAACCAACACCCTCGCTACATTTCAGTCCTGCATGAATCACATCTTCCTTAGTCACTTGAGGAAGTTTGTGTTGGTATTCTTTGATGATATTCTCATTTACAGCAGGACTTGGGAGGAGCATCTCCAGCACATTGAGACAGTATTGTGTATCTTACAGGAGAAACAGTTCTATGCCAAACTCTCCAAGTGTGAGTTTGGGTTGACGGAGATGTTGTACTTGGGACACATCATAGGGGTGGACGGAGTGAGAGTCCACAAGGAGAAGATCAGGGCCATCAGAAAATGGCCGGAGCCGAGAAACGTGACAGAACTTCGAGGATTAATTTGCATTTGTACTTACAACCGGAAGTTCGTCAAAGGTTTCTCGCAACTTGCTGCACCCTTGACAGATTTGATGAGGAAGGGGGCATTCAGTTCGTCGGGTACAGCGTAGCGAGCCTTTGACAGGCTTAAGGAGTTTATGAGCAGCTGCCACTATCTATATCAATGTGGAAAAAGTCTAAGTTGGGATTAAATCGGCAAGGGTCCAGTAGTTGAAAAAGTCGTTAAAGTCGGGAGTGTTTCGAAAAAGTCGGCATAATTAAAAAAATATAAAAATATTCATTTTTTAAAAAATCCCGACTTTTTCAATAAAATCCCGACTCTTTCAATAAAATCTTGATTTTTTCAAAAAAAAAAAAAAAAAATTGTTAAGGAAACTACCTCATTCACGATTTTTTGGAAAAAGTCCCAATTTAATCCCGACTTTTCAACTGGGAAAAAATCCGCTGATTTAATCGGCCAGCCAAAAAAATCGCATTTTGGGGATTTAATCCCGATTTTTCCTGACTTTTTCCACACTGATCTATATACCAAACCTTCGAGGAGGTAGATCTTGCTACACAAGCAACTTCTTCTTCCAATCTAGAAGCCAACATAGAATAAGGGTAATTGCTGTCTCTTATGCATTCTTCTGAAAATCTGCACGAGTCTCCTTGAGTGGATGTTTCTGCATCATGCTATTGACCCATAATTGATTTTCCCTTCCTGTTGCCGAATCTTTGCTCTAATACCATGTGAAAATTTCTAAACAGAAATTCTATTACTGTAGCAACTGATTTATTTCACCTACTTATTATTCCCAATAAGCTATTTACGAAATCCCTTCAGTAAATATTAAAATAAATTCTACTGCAGATATCACACCATTATACAGAAACAAATATATGCACAAGAATCAATCACATCAACATAGTTATTTTTGGACAATTGTCCTCGGAAAAAACCCAATGCAGGAAAACTGGTGCAGCAGAGCAGGGTTTTATTAATCTTCAGCAACAATCGCTTTTATAGAAAAATTTACATAGACATTGGGAGAAAACACCTGAGACTTTTATCCGAGACTTTCTAACACCCTGGAGAGCTTCCTTTCTCTATTGCGTCATTTTGCGTGGCTTTGTACAACTCTAGTCCCTCTCTGCGAAATCGCTGCGTCTCTCTGATCTGCATCTCCCTCTGTGCTGTCCCTTAGTCCCTGCATCACTTCTTCTAAGCTCCCTGACTGCTGCTAATCCACCCTCTTCCTCCACCCTGCAACTCTCCCTCTAAAATCGATCTCCTTCTCTTTGAGAATCGATTTTCCTTGGGATATTGAGTATCTGCTTGTGTGTCTCCAACTGACCCTCAAGCCTCCTCTTATACTTTTCTTGTTGAGTCTTCAACGGCTGAGATTAAGTCCCTAATCAACAAATAAGATTAGATTTGGCTTGATCCTCGTCATTTAGAACCTTCTCACCCAGTTTTATATTTTTTTTTTTCTACGTTAAGACTAACCTAAGTACCCACGGGGATTTGAACCGGTGACCTATCGCAAGGAGTGCCTTAACAGCGCACCCATTCACCGTCAATCCAAAGCCCCGTGGGCTCACCCAGTTTTATATTAATACCCATTAATATTTTAATTTTCCTAAGCTTAGACTTAGGAACTCCATTAAAAATATTAATTATTTTAATATCTATCAAATTGGAGGGAATTCCCCAAAATGACTTCTGGGTTTTGGAGATCTTATGTACCTTAGCCTCTCCACCAATTTTCATGGCTAGAGCACATTCGATGCTACCACTAATCAACAATATGATGTCACAACTCCGAGCTATTTGAGGTCTCCACTAAACATAGGTCTTAATATCCACACAAGTGACTGACCATAGGTTTATACTTTTGATCCTCGATCCTCCACAAGAGATTGTTCACATATAGTTTTGAGCTCCACAACCACTAATCCGAAGTTATCACAGGTTCACTGGCTCGAGGTCCGAGGGTTTTGCAATGCCACAGGTCTGTGCTGAGAGAGATCCGAGCTACAAAAGGTCAATTCCGAGCCTTCTATGCGACTTTTCACTAGTCTGAGCTCCACAAATGAGGTTTGGTCCAAGAGATGAGCTCCACAAATAGTTTCTAACCACCTATCATTGGTCTGAGCCCTCCAATCACTGATTCGAGCTTCTTTAGATATCCTTCCAAAGTTCTAAGCTTTAATCTTCACAACAGGTTCGAAGTTCGAACGTTAATCTTCAACGGGTCCAATCGTTAAGTCTCCAACCATATTCCTCTAAAGTCTGAATTCTTTTATTAGTTCACAAGGTGTGAACATTTTTTGAGTTCTCTTCGATTTTATTTTTAATGGATAATGAACGGATATCATTATGCCCAATATATAGTAGTTGGAATGTGCGGACAATCATGACCAGTGTTACTTGGGAGCGAGAGCGACATTTTCAGAAGCTCTCGATTTGGGAGCAAATCCCGGAGCGATTTTTTAAATATATATATATATATATATTTTATATTTTGATACATATATGTCAACAAAAACA